>VMDO01016737.1:0-16614 GCA_007922755.1 Pedetes capensis | reverse complement strand
CATCTTTTAATAGTTGTAATATGTCTAAAGTACCAGATCAGATAGCCATTACATGAGAGTTTCTCTTTCTTTCATTTCTCATTTTGTTTTAGTTCTATAAGATAAGTACACTTAGATTTATATCCAATTTGTTCTAGTCATTTTATTTTCTGAAGCTTGCTCTTGAGTAATACTTTTAAGAAAGGCTCAAAGTTTCCCTGGGTTTTTGCTGAATGATGACAGTTTGACTCTGTCATTTAGACCAGCAAGTCAGTTTTCCTGAATGTAGAATCCATAGTTCATGTTTTTACTTTTCTTGAGTATATTATTATTGCATTTTTAATAAAATCATTATTGAAAAAATGATGATAACCTAATTTAATTTCCCTTCTATTTCCTGTACAAACTTTTCTTTATTTTCATGGAAGTGCAATAATTTTACTACAATTAGTTTTGTGATTATTATAGACAATATTCTCCGTTGCATAACATGCTTTAGTGTGAAATTTGAACTTTTGTAAAGGCTATTTTTGTCATTTTCATAATTCTCTAAGAAGCTTTCCTTAGGATCTTCAGGAACTCTTTGTTGTTGTTGTTAGGTGCCGTCGAGTCGGTATCCGACTCATAGCGACCCTCATAGGGTTTTCAATGGCTGACTGTTTCGGGATTGCCTTGGGAGTGGATTGCCAGGCCCTTCTCCCATTTTTGTGGTGCTGGGAATTGAACTTGGGGCCTCAGAGACTGCAGCGCAGTGCTCTACCCACTGAGCTAAATCTCAGCCCTCAGGAACTCTAGTATCTGCTTATTCAATTTTCTTTATCCTCAATACTCATCATTTTCTCCTCATTCCTTTTTGTATCTTCTTCTGTTATTTTATAGTGTAAATTTTTCTTCTTAGTCTATTACTCTTAAGAAGCTCTGGAGTTTTATTCTATCGCATATGTTTTGTTGTTTAATCCATGTTTAAAATTGATATCGTTTCTAGCTTTAAGTTCTACCACCTTAATTTTGAAGTTTCATAATTCTGCTTATGTTGTTGTTATAATTCTACTTATGTTGTTGTTTTAAAAATGTGTATTTTCTTAATGTCTTTTAACTTGTTTTGAAATAGTATATCACAATCTGGGTCCTTTATTATAGTTGTTGTTGTTGTTGTTGTTGTTATTATTATTATTTCATTTTAACATGGTTAAAATATCTGTGAGGATATATAATCCTCACTATCTTTTTCCTCAAAATAAATTTCTATGGAACTTCACTTAGATACTCTTCTGTTTTTCATTTCTATTTGAATTTAATTTTCCTAAACATAAAGTTTTGACCCAGTGTTTCTAAATTGTTACTTTAAGGTACTGTTAATAATTGTAGTAGAATACTTTATGAAATTTCCTGTCTTCATTCCTTTCCTGCAATTTTATTTGGATATTCTCTTGCCTATAACACAGCGGCCTCCTTTGCTTAATTTTAACAAAACCCTCTGCAGCTGCTCCTCAATGGGAGGGAAATCTTTAAAGTTCAATGGGGTAGATTATTTTTAGGTTTGAATGCAACCTAAGGGAATTAAGTAATTTACAACATGAAATAATCCTTTTGTTTTTGGTAGGACTGACTCAGAACATTGTTAATAGCACTAATAGTTTATTACGACTCTGTGATCAACTTTGTTGTTGTTGTTAGGTGTCGTCGAGTTGGCATCAGACTCATAGCAACCCTCACAGGGTTTTCAATGGCTGACTGTTTCAGGATTGCCTTGGGAGTGGATTGCCAGACCCTTCTCCCATTTTTGCGGTGCTGGGAATTGAACTTGGGGCCTCAGAGACTACAGCGCAGTGCTCTGCCAACTGAGCTAAATCCCAGCTCTCTGACCAACTTCACAAGTTAAGAATAAAATTTTTTCACATGAAAATGTACTTATCAGAAAAATGTTGAGATTTTTTTCCTCATGTGCCAAAAGCAGAAAATGAAAGCCCAGAATTGTTTTATTTTAGCAAATCTTGGAGAATATTTTGATGAATGAGTGATCACAATGTTGATGTGGAGATTTGAAAGCATTCGATGATACCAGAATTGGATAAATTGCTACTATAACCTACTGGAGTAGAAAAGGAAAATATATTAAAAGATCATATTCCATCATTACAGGCTATGAAGTCTACATTCCAAGAAAAAGCATTGTAAATTTCCTATCTACAATTAAAAAAGTTTAACATTTCTAATAACAGTAGACAAATTCAGCAGTGGTAAATGAAAAGAAAACAATTCTGCTGGAAAAATATCATTCCTGAAAATACTAATATCTTTCATATGTATATGTATATATAAGTACTCTATAATCTCTTAATGAACATGCTTTCAAAACTTTATTTTTCAAGCTACTTTATGGATATGCTATGTTTTATCTAAACATCTCATGTGATTTGATTATACAGCATGTGCATATTACAAAATGCCAAAGTATGTATCAAAATGCATATATTTGAAGCAAAGTATGAATAATATACAAGTGAAATGATCACCAGAGTGCTTTAGGACAAATTTTCAATTAAGAAGCCATTTGTTTAAAAACCAGGGGACCAACATGCTCATGTTTTATTCAAAAGTGCTATCCTCCTTAAGGAAATCCTAAAAGATCATAAAATTTTACTTCCTACTGTTCTTTCCCATATATTTGTTAGTCTTCATGATGAAAACTTGGTATTTGGGATTTTGTGGTTAAACATCAGCAATCTTTTAGAAAAGTAAACATGTTCACTTTTCGTTAGGTGCTGTGGAGTCCAATTTAGCGCGACTCTATGCACAACAGAACAAAACATTCTCCAACACTGTGCATTGCCTGGCACTATTGTCAATACTTCTGTGCTACTTATTGGGTTTTCAACGTAGGATTGTTTGGAAAGTGGATTGCCAGGTCCTTCTCCCTAGCCTGCAGCACTTGATATTCCCAGGTGGTTTCCCATCCAAGGACTAACCAGGCCAACCCTGCTTAACTTCCGAAATCAGGCAGGATCAGATGCTAGGGTGCTATGGCGGCAGACTTTCAGAACCCAGATGACTTTTGTTTCATCTTCTTGACAAATTACTCTGACTAGAACATACAGTAAAATATTAAACAGAAAGAAGGACAGCAGAAGTCTTTGTCATGTCTCTTATGGAAAAAGAATTAACTCTTTTCCTCTATCATATACTACAAATGACATTTTCTTGTAGATTGCACTTATCAGAATGAAGAAATTTCCCTGTAAGCTTGTTGAATATTTTTTTTATAACAAAAGAATGTTAACATTTGCCACATGCTGTTTCTGTACCTATTGAGATTATCTGTATTTTTCTACTACCATACTGTATTCATTAATTAATTTCCACATACTAAACAAACTTGCACTCCCAAAATAGATCTCAATAGTTCATAGTGTCTAATCCTTTTTATATGTTGCTTAATTCGATTTTCTCATATTTTGTTGATGATATTTGCATCTGTACTCATAAAAGCTATTGATTAGAAATTTCTTGTAGCATCTCTCTCTGGTTTTAGAATCAAAATAATGTAAGTCACATAAAATGAATTAAAAATATTCCCTCCTCTTCTATATTTTGAATAGTTTTTGAGAATTTGAATTAATCATTATTTAAACATTTGACAGGGTTTAACAGTGAAGCAAGTTAGGCCTGGGCTTTTCTTCTGAACAGTTTTTCCCTTTTTTTTTTTTTTTGTTTTTGTTTTTGTTTTGTGGTACTGGCAGTTGAACCCAGGGCCTCGCGCCTGCATGCTCTGCAAGTGCTGGACCACTGAGCTGCGCCCCCAGCCCGTTTTTTCACTTTTTGAGACATGGTCTCGTTAAATTACGCAGATTGCTACTGGTCTCGAATTTGCGATTCTCCTGCCTCCGCCTCCCGAGCTGCTGGGATTATAGGTGTATGCCACCGCGCCTGGCGTTTTTCCCTTATTTTTAAAATTACTAAATTAATCTCTTAACTTCTTATAGGCCTACTCAGACCTACTATTTCTTGACTCAGCTTCAATAATTTATGATGTTCTAAGTACTTGAGTATTTCATCAGTTAACTTTTTTGCAGCTTTAACTGTATCTCATAAATTCTAACAAATTTCTTCATCTTAATTACAACATATATTTTCTAATTTACTTTGTGATTTCTTTTTTATCCCATTTGTTATTTAGGAATGTGTGTTTAACTTCCACATATTAATTTCTAGTGTTGATTTCTTTCTTTTCTCTTCTTTTCTTTGTCAGTGCTAGGGGCTCAAATCTAGGCCCCTGCTCATCCTCCTGCCTCAGCCTCCCAAATTGCTTGGATTACAGGAGGACTTTCAAAGTATCTCCATAAGAGACTAGGTCTAATAATTTTAGCCATTAATAAATAGATTTTTCTGTTGGTCATTTTGGGAGTCAAAACTTGACAATATCTTTCATGGCTATAGTGCAAAGCAGTAGAACTCATGCTGGTTAAAAGATATGGGGGAAACAACTCATTTGATAATTTGAGTTTTGAATTAATCTTATTTAATATCCATACATTGTTAAGATATTTTGAAATATATGTTTTTCAAATGCATTACTTTCTTACATAATTTAATGTTGTTCTAAATTTTAATAAAAAAGCAAAATGTGTGTAAATAGTTTTGCTGGGAACCATGGCACATCTCTGTTTTCTCAGTTACTCAGGAGACAGAGTAGGAGGATCAAGAGTTCAAGGCTTGCATTAGCCTCCACATTTTACTGAGACTTTGTCTCAAAATAAAAAAAAAAAAAATGAAGAAAGAAGCTGTGGGTGCAGTTCTGTACTATACCATTTGCCTAGCATGTGCAAAGCCCTGTATTCATCTCCCAGTCCTACCAAAATCAAAAACAAAACAAAACAAAGTAGGGTGTTATTAACTAATGAATTTATAAGTGAAAAATGATGTTTATTACATTTGTAAGACTTTTACAATAGCTACATAGGAAATCTGGTTGAGCTTAACACACCACCCTCAATATATCTATGCCTGCCCACTTCTACCTGATGATTAAAGTTGCAAGAGCATATTTAACATACTTTTCTAAGTGACAGTTGGTAAATATTGTTGAATACCTCACAAATATTTACATTAGTACCTATTGATTTGACAAAACACTAAATTTCTAATTATACTTCATAAATGATATGCTATAATAATTTTATTCTCCTGAATCCTGTATTACTTCTGTGAAAGAGTATAATGATATCAGTGAATTAGAATGCTAGTGCAGATTAATAATATGGGAGTGGAGAATTTATTTTTTCAAAAAATAGAATCAGGAATGTATTATTAATGACTAATTAGAAGAACAAATCACAATTAATAAAATGTGGTATGAGAGACATTTTCAAGTATGGCTTTAATAATACTAAATTTGTAGAACAATTCAAATTAAACTAGTTATTGGCAGATAGAGGTTTTCCCATCAATTTACTATCAACTATGTAGCATAATTTCTATATCACATTTTCCATTGTACATGTTATAGTGTGAATCTTGTTTATAATATAAGTTTCTTACCAGAGCCTTTATACAAAATACAGAAAACAATCTTTATTACTCTTTGTTTTATGACATATTATAAATTAAATCAGAATCGCCCTAAATATATTTCTCTATATTAATTTTTATACTAATGGGCCAATAAAGTTACTAGTAGAACACAGAAAATACAATAATTTTTCAATGGTATGATTCAAAATCAAACCAAGCCTTGAACTTCGATTTTACTTTGGCTATTAGAGAAACAATACCATTAAACCAATAAATATGTGAGAGCTATTGTTGATTTGGGCTGGGATTTAGCTCAGTGGGTAGAGCGCTGCGCTGCAGTCTCTGAGGCCCCAGAGTTCAATTCCCAGCACCACAAAAATGGGAGACGGGCCTGGCAATCCACTCCCAAGGCAATCCAGAAACAGTCAGCCATTGAAAACCCTATGAGGGTCGCTATGAGTAGGATACCAACTCGACGGCACCTAACAACAACAACAATTGTTGATTCTCCCTTTAGAATATAAATGAACTCCAGTTCACATAAAGAGATAATTTGATGGTAGTATGTTCTCATTCTCTGAAAAGTGAAATTAGTTTCTTTAGATATAAACACTGTTCCTTGTTTCATAAGCTTGTATCAGACAGCATATCATAAGTTCTGAGGTTTAATATTCAGTGATTATTCTAGCTACATATGGATTGTTTTATTTCCTATTTGCCATACTTCATACCACAGAGTAGTACCTAAAAGTTAAATGCATTTTCTTGAAATGAGCCACATGATAAAATAGTGCATAAGAAGAAGGCAATAGGGTAAGCCACAAGTATGCTGTGAAAATGAGTAAACCAGATGTCAGCAATGTTTGAGCTCAGTTGTGGATGTGTTAATTTTCCCCAGATCTGCTCAGGAAGCTGGCAGACAGAATCCCTTGCCTCACAGATCAGGGAAATAGCTCAGAGAAGGCTCAGAGGCAGAAAATGAAATCAACAAGGGAAATTCACTGAAGTCTGTTTTTAAGAGAAAGTAAGATTATTTTTAGATTTTTTTATTGTTTGTTTAAAGGCATATTTTACTATTAATAACTTCAAGATATAGAATATAATGGAATAGAACAGAATAAAATGTATTGAACTCACGGAAACCTGAGTGACCTAATTGACCTCTATTCTCTATTACATTGATCAAAAGAAGAGTGAGAGGTTGACTTAGTAAATACTATTCATTGAGTCCATGTCAAAACTAATATTTCATCTCATATAGCCTTATGTGTGTTTTTAAATTTGTTTTTAAAATAAATTAAAAGTAATTAAAATTAAATTTAAGTGTCCTTAAATGGGGGTGTAGTAGTAGGAAATCTCCTTCATTTGTAATGCTGGCATGGTGGCTGGCTGGGGAGCTGGAGCCAAAGCTGAAACATCTATTTTGAAGCCTAATACTTAGAAAATAAGAGACTCAAAATTCTGATGGTGGTGGGCAGTGCAGGGTATGGGGAATCAAACCAGTCCTGGAACAGCAATAGGGGACTATTACATGAGAGTGAAACAACTTCTGTTTTGTTTAAGCCACCGTCACTTTGGATTTTGTAACAGTCAGTGAAAGTTTATTCTAACACATTTATGTTCCTACAATGTGCCAGGGGCTGTGTTAGGCAGTCATAGGGTAAAATTCCCTGTGCTCATGGAATTTATATTTTGGTACAGGCTTACAAAAAAAATGGCAAGAACAATAAACAAAACCAAAAATAAATAAATAAAAAGAAGAAAGTTTTGATGGGGATCCTGAATGGAAGGGTTTCTTTTTTCTTTTATATAAAAAAGTCAATAAAATTCTCTGACCAGGCTACATTTTTTCAAAGACTTAAGGAGGTACAGAAGTGAACAGTTTAGAAACCTAGGAACCAAAAGCTTAAAGAGTAGAAATAACAGTTTATTTCCTTTGGGGATTTGGAGGATCAGAACGCAGGCCAGATTTCCAAGGAGCAGAAAGCACTGGAGAGAGTGGTAGGTCATCCAAGACCTGGGAGGAAATTTAAAAGTGGCTTTGGCAAGGCATAGTGACTCAGGCCTGTAATACCAGCAACTCAGGAGTTACAGGCAAGAGGATCACAGGTTCGAGCCTAGAGGCAGCCTGCATAATTTAACAAGACTTCGTCTCAACATAAAAAGTAAACAATGGGCTGGGGCTGTAGCCTATTAGTAGAACACTGGGAAAGTATGTTCAAAATCTTGAAGCTGGGTTTAACCTCCAAGTACCGAAAACAAACAAACAAGAAAACAAAACAAACAAACAAACAAAGATTTTTACCTTGACTGAAATGAAAAGCCATTAGAAATAATTTTATACAGAGAAGTAACATAAACAGGCACATTTACTGGTGTCATTATGACAGCCATGTTAAGCTCACCAGAAGGAAGCGATGGTCTTGCCAAATATGGTAGGATATTATTTTTAAAAATAGATCTTGAAATGCAATATGTTCTCAAGACCAGAAAATCTAACTATATTTTCCAAATATAATCCATGATTTTTACATATAAATTGTTATGACCCATATGCCAAAATTTCATATCTAACAATATGTGTACTATTTACATCTAATCTTCGCAAAAACCCTAAGATATTTTGACTCCTCATTTTGCATATGAGGAGAGGGTGAATCAAAATATCTCAAAATCACACATAGAATAACTAAGAGGGCTGGTTTTAGACTTGGAAAAACTCACTTCAGGTCTGCCTGCATTCTTAGCTACTCTCTGAACAACTATGCAATATTGCTTTCCAATTGGATTACCCTACAGCTTGTGTAAAGACAGAAAACACCTGCAGAGTAACTTTTCAGTTAATAAGGAAAGAAACCATATCATGCAATAGACAGAGCACCTGACACAATACACATGTTAGTCACAATTTTACTCTAAGTTTGTGTCATCAAAGTATAGGTATATTTTGGGATTTGATTTTATTGAAGCCCATGCATGTATATGGAGTAGTTCAAAAAGGGTTAAAAAAGTCCCAAATTCATAGTGGTTAATAAAAAAAGCCCTTTTGGGTTTTGTTTATTTCTATCTGGTGGAGAATTAATTTGCCATGCACCAGAGGGTGCCAAGCTCCAATTAACACTCTATGTATGGTTAGCACATTTGTATTGGATTGGCTATACAGTATGATAGAACCAAGAGACACAGTCCCCTACACAGACAAGTGATGGGTCGAGAGTTTCCAGGTCTCAGATTAAGCCAAGGGTAGATGCAGAAGACCTAGTTAGCTCATTAGTTGCTTACTGACAACTGGAACACCACTCCTGATCACCCTTCCATTTAGAAGATACCCAAAAAGTATTTTGACTTTAGGCTACCTCTAGGAAGCTGCACTGGTATTCAGTGGTAGATAAAACATTTTTTTCTCTGAAAATTTAAAGGAACTCTAGTTGTTAAGATGAATAATTAATGACATTGGTATACAGACTGTAGGGAAAAATTGGGAGGAAATTGGTAAAAACTCCCAAACTGGGAAAATGGCGTTTGAATATCTGGTTTGTAAATTAGAAATCTAGGGAAAATGAAAGTAACTTGGTTGCATATTTGTACAAAACCCTTCCTGATTGGACAATTGGGCTGAAAGCTGATTGGCTCAGGCCATTCCATGGGCGAACTATATAAAGAGCTGTGCTGCGGCAGCTCGACCTTTTTTGGGCATGGCCTTTCTGGCATCCCTTTCTGTGCCTTCTCGCCTATTCCTGCCCAGACCACAGATGAGGATGCGCCTCTCCCACTGCTCTCCCCCGGACCTTCGGTGAGGAAATAATGCTCTCCCGCTGCAATCCTCAACAAGGAAAGGAACCTGCTCTCCGTCTGACCACCGAGGAAGCAACAGCTGTCTCCTCCTGACCACCGGACGACCAACACAGGTGGTTGTCCCTGGAAGGCAAAAGCGCCTGAGGCTTTTCCTTTCTCCCATCTCCGCCGGGGTCCCGAGGGCCGCAGGAGTCTGTGCCCCTCACCTGAGGGTCCCGAGTGAATTGTGTTTAGTATCTGTGTGCGCGGCAGTGCAGCCCATCCAAACCTTCAGGCCGGACCAGGAGGCGAGCGCCCCACACAGACTTGTATCTGCTAGCTTTATCCAACTACTAGTAAATTTAATTTAAAAATAAAATTATAAATTCCTAGTTTTTATGAGGCAATTATATTTTTTAAACTACATTCCAAGTTATTTTCACCTTATTCTGTTACCAATATATGGTCATATGCTGGTGGGAGAAATTTTAATTGAGCTCTAGTTTGGATTACTCTAATAGTTTTGACTTAGATTGTTGATTTATTAAAGTAATAAAAACTCAAGTTTTTTTCCAATAAAGCTCTCTTATCTTTCACATTTTATATCTTAATGCTTGTAACTTAGAGTGAATTTTTAGAAAATGATGAACTAACTGTAAGTATAGTAAATGAGGTTTAAGTAAAGTATAGAAGATATATTAAAATTTATTATGTACTGTTAAGTGCTATCCAGTTTGTGTCTGTAGGGCTTACTCATAGCAACCCTACTTACAACAGATAAAACAGCATTGTTAGTGATTCTCTGCTATTCATAGGGTTTTCAATGGCTGATTATTTTTTTTGGGGGGGGAGCAGAGTGGGTTGCTAGGTCCTTCTTCCAAGCCTATAGCACCTGTTGTTCTCAGGCAGTCTCCTATCCAAGTACTAATCGATCTCGACCCTGCGTAGCTTCCTAGGTCTGATGAGATAAGATACCACAGTGATACAGCTGCAGGTATAGTATGTATATAAATATATAAATGTAGTAAAATGGTAAGAAAGAAGTGGTGTACTTGGAGTATTAATAAGGTAGAATTGTTGCCAGTACAATAATTGTCATTTCCCGTTTCATATTAATTATACTCCAGTTGATTTTCTCCATGACTTTAGGGATAGGGTGGCACACTAGTATACTTTGCTATATGAACATTCATTTACAGAGATTTTATTTCATTTCATATTATAAAATGCAAGCAATCCTATTTTAGAGAAGAATTTGGGATTTTGGTGAGTATACCAAAAGGCATCATTCGTAATTAAGAATGAATCATGATCTTAAAATATTGAATATTATTTTATTCATTATATCATTCAGTCATCCTTAGATGATGATACTTACAGATCAACAGTTTTTCCTCTTCATTATTTTTAATTTTATTTTTTTTTTTTTTGTTTAGTGGTGTTGAGGACTGAACCCAGGGCCTTTTGCATGTTAGGCAATTTCCACCACTGAGCTACATTCCTAGCCCCAGTTTTTCCTTTCATGTACCCCATGTGGCTTCTTTCAGTCAGTGCCTTTGCTGCCAGAATACTTAAAAGATAGGTTTAGGGTCATTTCCTTTCTCTCTGGAACAATTTTTAAAATAAAACTCTGAGGAGAAACAATAAGAATAGAAACCTCTCCTCCTTGTGCATTGGAGTAAACAGTTCTATTTTCTGGAGCCTGGAAAAAACATTCATTGCTCGAGCTACCACAGTTCATTGTGCATGAAGAACATGAACAAATAACAGGGCAGCAAAAAGCGAATAAGAAAGCTGATAGAGAAACTGGAATGGAGCCTAGGTTTTTCCTACATTCATCCGTTAAAGGATACTGAATCTCTTATGATGCCAGTGCAAAAAGTGGCCAACTTTTATTTATTTATTTATGCATTTGTTTGTTTATTATTTATTCATTTTTGTCTTTAGAGTTCAGGACATTCATGAAAATTTTTTTGTTTAAAAGCACCTATTACAGGAAAAAATAGAATACTAAATACAAGGCCCCAAACAAAACTTTTTATTAAATAATGAAAGAAGGATGATATCACTATGCTTTTTTATCTGGTCAAGAAATTTCTCCATAACAGTATTTTGTTGCCCAGAGTTCTAATGGGTTTATGATTACTAATGGCTTTTTAATCTCATTGTCTGTAATGTTAGAGTTTTAAATCTATTTACTTCAATTTCCTGACATGCATCAGAGACAAAGAGGGTATTTACTGGCTTTGTGGGCTTTGTGTTACATTTTTTATTACATTAGAAAGTGCCCAGACTTTTGCATCAGCAAGTTGACTGGATAGTTTTGAGGCAATGGAAAACAAAAAGAGAAAAGTCATCAAATATATACTTTCAGAACCACCAATATGAATGATATAATGATTTACTTTAGACATGCAACATATAATTGCTATGCATTCTAAGTAAATTTTGCCAATATTGGCAGATTGTGAGTTTTGAGGGGACCAAACAGAAGAAATATGGTTGTTCTTTATAGTATTTTCATTAGAATACATTTGCATGATATTTGCTACTTAGAATCCTTATTGTTTCAAGATCTTGCTTTGTTTTGACCTGGCTTCTATCCTGTCCCTATGCCTTATTTTTATATAACCCTACTACAGTGATGACAGAAACTCTTAGGTCATATTGAACAATTCACTGAGTTTCTTTTGTACTGACTCATCAGATATTAAAAAGTTGGCATATTTTTCTTCCTTCAAAACTTTTTAAAAAGTATATCATGTATTTCATAGTTTATTTGTAAACTTCCACATTTTAAAGAGAATCAAAACATGGTCTACATTAGCAAAAAGAAAAATAAAAAGAAAAGAAATCAATTAAAAGAATCACAAATGTCAAATAGTAGTACATATGTTAAAAAGTTTGTTCTCTCTTAATTTGCTTCACCAGTACCTTCTCTCTCAAAATAGTAGCATAAAACGATTCCTTGAACATGTATTGTTTATCTCCGAAATATCAAGAAAAGATGTCTACTCTTCATAGAAATAAGCAAAACAATTTAGACAAATTGTGCAAAGCAATCAAATTGGGATTTTAAACAATGTTTAATAATATTAAAATATTAACCCCGTGTACTGAGCCACTTATCACTGATGAATTTTGTCCTGTTCCCATCTGCTCTTGTGTTACACTTTTATGTTTTTAACACTGTGTTTCTCTTATGATGCTTCATCTACTGGGGTTTTAATATGTATTATTGTATAATATAGAATTCAGTTTGTAACTTTTACTTACTTTTACTACTCCAGTGCTAACCACCAGTGCTAGTCATAGATTAGGTTCTCAATTAGTTTGATTGAACTAAGTCACTACCTCATGAATTTAAGGTTATTTCAAATTATAAATGATCAAATATAAATTTACAATGCATTTTGTAGATAAATAAGCCAATAAATGTATTTATGAAAGCTTTTTAACATCAAATATTGAAAGTAAGTGATGTTTTACATTATTCTTTCACTAGCCAGAAACTTAATCAGAATAGCTAACTCTCCCAGTACCTTTGGTAACTGAAATTCTTGCACTATCATATTTAGCAGATGGTCAGATAGATGGATATATCTTAATAATGCAATAATTTAATGAATTAAGATATATTTACTTTGGAGAGCAGAGCATTAGATAAACAAATGCTTCAGATATATTTTTGACACATGACTCCTGTAACCATTTAATTTGAACATATGCATGGAAAGCAGTTACTAGATGCAATAACAGCAACGTATTAGTAAGGATAGAATAAGATATACTGAAATTTCCCATAATGTCAATAGCTCACAACAAAATTTTATTTCTCACTCATTCAAAGTTTAGTATGGTTTATTGGACTTACCAGTTTTCCTCTGTTCAGTGATTCAGCATGCTCCTTGCTGCCAACTTTTGAGTTCATCAGTCTCAACATGTGTGGCTATCAGAACACCTGCACAGGGAAAATAAGGCTCAGGAATTGGACTGTAACATTTTTATAGTTTCAACCTAGGATAGGTACACATCGTGTTCACTCACAATTCACTGACCAAAACTTATCCAGTGACCCTCCAATGGGTCTGAGGAATGTGGGAAAGCACAATAATCATTTGACAATAGATGTTTTGTCACAGGAAAAACATGATGAGACATTCAGGAAGTTTCTAAAGGTTGCTTTGAATGGATGGTTCTCAGAAGTTGGGAAAATTTAGTAAGAAAATAAAGAAATAATAACATCTACAAGGCCAGCTTGGCTTATAGTCATTAAGAAAAAATGTAAAGGCAATTATTTAAATATGCTGCAAGGTGAAAGGGCACAGGTACAAATGTGTCTTCATAAGCATACTAGTGATATATATTTATTGAGGCAGGGGTTTAGCTCAGTTGGTAAAGTGTTGCTCTGCACTTTCTGAGGTCCCATGTTTGATAGGAGAGGGACCTAACGACTTACTCCCCACAAAAAAGTTCTGAAACAAACAGCCATTGAAAACACTATGAGGGTCACTATAAGTCAGACCTTACTCGATGGCATCTAATAACAATACAACTTATTAGAAAGTGTCTTCATTTATAATTGCAAAAATTAAACATGGGAAACTCAAAGAAGTGTGGCAAGGACCAAAGATACTGATATTTATAGAGATCTTAGAGTAGTGCTTGAAATATAATAAAAATGATTTACAAAACAAAATATTTTAAAAATCTGTTTTAAAACTGGGTATGGTGGCACACACCTGAAATCCCCACAACTTTGGAGGCTGAGGCAGAAGAATCACAAGTTACAGGCCAGAGGCAGCCTGTATAACCTTGTGATACCCTGACTCAAAATAAAAAATAAAAATAAAAATGACTGGGGGTCCAGCTCAGTGGTAGAGAACTTGCAAAATATATGCAAGGCTCTGGATTCAACCTCTAAGTACAGAAAAAAAAATCTGCTTTAATTTTTGATGTATTCTAAATAATTTTGATGAGGAATTCTAAAAATTATTGGATGACATGTATACTACAAACAATAACTCAGCAGATACAATAACAAAATTTCAGAATAGCATTTTAACTGAAGGTTATCTTATCTCAATCCCCTTTTACTAACTCGCACTGTAAAGAAGCCCTGTTTTGGAGGAATTGTTTTTGTACAAATAGCAGGCCCAGATTAAACTGAATTTATTTAAAAATGAGTCATAAATTAAAAACCTCCAAGATGATTAATGAAAATATAAATAAAATAAAATAAAAAAATAGAGAACAAAAGAGCAGAACAAGGAGATAAACTGTATGTATCAGATTAAGAATTACCAAAGGAAT
This sequence comes from Pedetes capensis, assembly GCA_007922755.1. Classification (NCBI taxonomy): domain Eukaryota; kingdom Metazoa; phylum Chordata; class Mammalia; order Rodentia; family Pedetidae; genus Pedetes; species Pedetes capensis. The sequence goes on along the minus strand of VMDO01016737.1, from coordinate 2,037 downwards.
CAGAATAGATTTCAGTATAGGTGTCTTTATGGTCTCACAAAGGAATTAAAGCAAAATATTTGGAAAAAAATAGAAGAGAGATAGAGTTATTTTAAGAGGAAAAGATAAGTCAGTGTTGTTGTTATTGTTTGTGTTTGTCGAGTTGGGTCCAACTTAAAGCAACACTATGTAGAATAGAATGAAACACTCCCTGATTCTGTGCCTGCCACAGATCCTATTCATGTTTAAGCCCATTGTTGAAGACATTGTGTCAGTCCATCTAGTTGAGAGTTTCCTTTTTTGTTGTTGTTGACCTGTCAGTCTCTCAAACATGATGTCCTTCTCCAGAGATTGATCCCTCCTGACTACATGCCCAAAATATGTAAGATGCAGTCTCGCCATCCTTGCTTCCAAGGAGCACTTGGTTGCAGTTTTAGAATAGACCTGTTGGTTCTTTTTGTAGTCCATGGTATATCCAATATTGATCCACAGCACCACAATTCAAAAGCATCAATTCTTATCCTGTCTCCCTTGTACAATGTCCAGCTTTCACAACCATATGATGTGACTGAAAATGCCATGGTATGAGTTAGGTGCACCTTCATCTTCAATGTGACATTTTTACTTTTCAGTACTTTAAAGAGGTCTTTTGCAACAGCTTTTCCCAATTCAATGTGACCTTTGATTTCTTGACTGCAGCTTCTGTGAATGTTGATTGTAGAACTAAGTAAAACAAAAATCTTGGACAACCTCAATGTTTTCTCCATTTATCATGAAGTTGCTTTTTGACCCAGTTGTAAGGATTATTGTTTTGTTGATATTAAGGTGCAACCCATACTGAAGGCTGTGTTCTTTGATCTTGATCAGTAAATGTTTCAAATCCTCTTCACTTAAGTAGAGTTGTATTATCCGCATAATGCAGTTTGTTAATAAGTTTTCTGCCAATCATGATCTCATGTTCTTCTTCATAAATTGCACTTTTTCAGATTATTTGCTTAGCATAGAGATTGAAGAGGTGTGGTAAAAGGATACAGTCCTGATGCATGCCTTTTGTGACTTTAAACTAAGAAGTGCTTCCTTGTTCTCTTTGAAGAACTACTGCCTTATCCATGTACAGATTCCTCACGAGTAAAATTAAGTGCTCTGATTTTCCCATTCTTTGCATAGTTGTCCAAAATTTTTTAAGATCCACACAATCAAATGCCTTGGCATAGTTGATTAAACATAGATAGATATGTTTCTGGTATTCTCTGCTTTTGGCTAATGTACATCTGACCAGATGTCCCTGGTTCCAAACCATCTTCTGAATCTGGTTTGATTTTCTGGCATTCCCTGTCCATATACTGCTGCAGTCACTTTTGAATGATCTTTAGCAAAATTTTGCTTGTGTGTGACATTAATGATATCATTCAATAGTTTCCATATTTGGTTGGATCCCCTTTTTTGGGAATAGGCACAATTATGGATCTCTTCCAGTCAGTTGGCCAGGTAGCTGTTTTCCAAATCTCTTGCCATAATCTAATTAATTCCTCCAGCACTGTGTGTGTTTGTTGTATTGGTATTCCATCAATTCCTGGAGTCTCATGATTTGCCAATTCCTTCAAGTTGGCTTCTTTCCTGATCATATGCAACCTCTTGAAATGGTTGATCATTCACCAATTATTTTTGGTATAATGACTCTGTGATTCTTCCATCTTCTTCTGATATTTTCCTGCATCATTTAATATTTTTGCTGTAGAATACTTCACTATTGCCACTTGAGGCTTAAATTTTTTCTTTAATTCCTTAAGCTTGAGAATAACAAAATGTATTTCTCAAAGAAAGTAAAGCAAAATATTTGCAAAATATAAAAGAGAGAAAGATATAGTATTTTAAGAAGAAAAGTCAATAGAATATGTTAAATAATTGGAAGCATCATGGAAATAAATTGTAATTTCATGTTAAATGTGTTCTAGAGATGCAATATGAGAACTAGAAAAAAAAACAAACAAACAGAATTGGTAGTAGAAAAGAAAATCTTTAGAACATCACCTTTATCAAAAAGAAAGGGAAAAGTGA
>VMDO01016736.1:0-46928 GCA_007922755.1 Pedetes capensis | reverse complement strand
TTATGACTTCTGGGGACAGTTTTGGTAGGTCATACATGTTAATAAATTTGTCCATTTCTTCTGCGTTTTCATATTTTTGGGAGTATAGTCTCTCATAGTAATCCCTGACAATTTTGTGTATTTCGTTGGAGTCGGTGGTTATGGATCCGTTGTCTTTCATAATCCGTAGTATGTTAGATTTTTCCTTTTTCTTTTTGATTAACCCCTGCTCCTATAAACAAATTACTTAGATATGGCTTCAAACTCTTTGCATCTTTCTTTACTATTAGAAGCTGAAATTGTTGAAAGTATATCAAAATAGTTCAATCTTATAATGTTTTAGGAATGATATAATAATGCAATATTGAAAATAACATGGTTCTTAGTACTTTAACTTTTTCTTGATCTTTGTTGTTGTTGTTGTTGTTAGGTGCTGTCGAGTCGGTATCCAACTCATAGCGACCCTTGTAGGGTTTTCAATGGCTGAGTGCTTCAGGATTGCCTTGGGAGTGGATTGCCAGGCCCTTCTCCCATTTTTGCGGTGCTGGGAATTGAACTTGGGGCCTCAGAGACTGCAGTGCAGCGTTCTACCCACTGAGATAAATCCCAGCCCTTTCTTGATCTTCAGGGGTAGCTTAAAACAATGTATCCCTGTTTAGAAGCAAGAAAATTTAAAGTGGAGATATAAAATAACTTTCCTAATAAAAATAAATAGTGGGAATATTGTGAGTAGGGATAAGAAGGAAATAAGGTTTGTGGGGGTTACTCAGAAATAGGCAGAGAAGGTTGGTAAGGACCCAGGATTAACATTTATATAAGCCTTTTTATTTATCGTTACTTAGAGCAAGGTAATTGACTTTGGACATCTTTATTAGGATATATAATTATCTCTGATTGTATTTTCAAACCTAATACATGCTAGACACTATGCTAGGAGGGAGGGAAATCATGACGAATAATATTTTGTCCTCAATGAGCTTCTAGTATATGAGGCAATGTAGCCAAATAGCATAATAAGATTAATGCTATGTTAAGGGGTTGGTACAGAATGCTATGGTACCGCACCAGAAGAGCACTTCGACCAGATTTGGAGTTCAGCGAAGGTTCTCTAGGGAAAGGGATGTAGAACAAAAGAATCAGCGGGGCTTAGGAAAGTGCTGAGGAATAGAGCAGTGGTTCAGAGGACATACACAGTCCTGGATGTAGGAGATTCATTAAAGCTTTGAAATACTTGTCTAAAGTCAGATACATAGTGGTAAAACAAGAAATGACATCCAGCTTTTATTACTTTGATGGAATTTTTAGTACACTGATGAATATAAATAAGCTCTCTGAAAGAAATTATGTAGAACAAATAAAGCATGTAAAAATAGAGCAATTTTGTTTAAAGTGGTGGGAAGTCACCAAGGGCCCACCGTTCTTGTTGTTCTTTCAGCCTCTGTGGCAGCTTCTTGCATAGTTCACACAATGGAACACAATTGAATATCACCTGATCTAGAAAGAAAAAAGATTGGAACAGCAAGGTTTAGGCCCAGCTTGAAGATAGAATAATAAAAAATATTACAAGTGGATAGATAAGAAAGGAAGGAAGGAAGGGGTGGAGAAGGAATGGAGGGAGGGACGAAGGGAGGGAAGGAGGAAGGAAAGAGGGAATAATGAAGTATCAGGTAAGGAGAAAACCATGCATAATGCCAGTGGCAGAAGATAAGAGACAAGAATGTATCAAGATGTCTTTAGGGAGTACAAACAGGAGATCAAACAGAATAGGGAAAAGTTTGAAAAGAGATCATTGTTAATTTTAAGAGACAGTTTCAGATTGGGAGAGGAAGTAGGACTAGAAGCCAGTTTGCAAAAGTTATGGGAGTAGGTGGCAAAGAAATGGAGAAAGAATGCGTAGGGCATTTTGGTATCAAAGAAAAGTAAAAAATATGCCTGCTGGAGAAGGGCACTTTGTGACAGAAAAGAGTTATGCATGTTTAAAAATAAGGAAATAGAAACAGAGGGCAAAAATCCTAGAGATAATGGAGGTAGAATAAATAAACATGGGATTGCAGGCTTCAAGGGGTAAGGAGAAAAATGAAATCCAGGCAAATAGTGGGGTCAAGTAAGATGAATGCCAAGAGGATAATTTCAGAGTAAAAATAGCTTTCCCTGTCCCTGATCCTTACCTACCATAGAAACCAGAGAGGAGTGACACAGGTCCTGACTTTCTCTAAGTTTTTGTCTCTGCTTCTTAAAAAGGAATCTACACAAGTTTAAGTTAAAGTTTTACTTGGAGCAGTATGGATATCTGAAACCTATTTGAAGGCTGAACATGAAATGTGTTCCAATCACTGTGTCCCCATTGCCCATATCCCCTCCTCCACCAAAATTAGGGAAGTAGAAAGCATGGAAAGACTCTTTCAACCTGGTGAGCAATGAATTTTTATGCCCTTTGGCACCTGAAACAGGTGTAAAAGAAATGGAATGACAGTCTCTCTGTGACATGTAGTGCTGACCAGATACCCTTATTTTACTGCCTCCTTCGTGGGGTTCTTATGCTATGATTTCCTGGCTACTGGTTAAGAATGACACACTGGCCCTCTGATTTGAAAATACCTACCCATTACATGGGTCTAAATTCTACCACAGAAATTTAGTTTTTGAGTTGAACAGGTTTCCTTATTGCATTCATGCTTCTGGTGAGATATGCCGTTACTTGTTTTCTGGGGGAGCAAAAATCAATCTTTTTTATGATGGATATGTTGCTGTTGTTGTTGTTGTTAGGTGCCATGGAGTCGGTATCCGACTCATAGCCACCCTCATAGTGTTTTCAATGGCTGACTGATTCGGAATATACTGCATATGTTTGTTAGTATACTTTTAGTTATGTGTATTAAAGGAAATAAAGTCACTGCTAATAACAACTGTCTGCAGCCATAGCACCCTAACATCCGATCCCGCATTATCTTGGAAGCTAAAAACAAGATTGTCCTGGTTAGTCCTTGGGTGGGAGATTGCCTGGCAATACCAGGTACTGCAGGGTAGGGCGAAGGACCTGGCAACCCACTCCCAAAACAATCTGCCATTGAAAACCGTATGAATAGCAGAGAAGCACTGACAATAATGCTGGGCATGGCACAGTGTTGGGGAGTGTTTCACTCTGTTGTACCTAGGGTCACTATGAGTTGGACCTGGCTCAATGGCACCTTAACAACATCAATAACAAAATAACAACTACTTTAATGATTTGTGCAATTTCGCACTTTTCCCCAAAACATTTACTCTGTTTCATAAAGTCCATATGTTATTTGGGCTTATCAGTACTTAAGCGTCATTGTACTAATGCCCACCTATAATTTTCTGCTTTAGATGTTGCCAACTTCATGCTTCCACAGATTTTATCAGAAAAAAATTTCCAGGAAATGTCATGGACTCAACACACTGTATCTGAGATTGTGATTTTTGCAAACTGAATATACCTAACTATACCTATAATTGTATGTATGCCACAACATGCCATATGCTTTCTTCAGGTGGAAGATATTGAAAAAACCTATCATTTTTAGGATCTGCATCTTAGATATTCTCTATACTTGGGTGTGATATATGCAGATTTCTGTAAATTCATAATTTACCAACCAACTAGCAAATGCATTTGATTGTGTTTTTTAAAAAACTTTTCTAGCTCCTCTGGCATCTTAATCTCATAATGTGGTAATAGATGTAGACCTTACATTTGAAGATACACACTTTCCTTTTATTGTGCCAAGAGCAAGTATCAAGATATTTACCTAGATTTTAGAAAAAATTATATATATATATATATATATATATATATATATATATATATATATATGATACACACACACACACACACACTCCAGACGATCGAACTAAATATGTCAAGTTAGCAATAAGTAATGAGTTTGAGGGAATAATTTTTCCTGGTTGCTTTGATTTTAAGAAGTGGCAAAAATAGAATAAAGTGTTCCACTTGTATAAGATAAAATGTTTCTTCAATGTATAATAATAAATCTAAAGTTCCCAAAGATGACTACTTAAAGAAAGATTAAGGATGTATCAGTGCTTTGCCAAGGGTTGGGTCAAAGCAAAGTGCAATGTCTATTACTCTGGTTTTTCATATATATGCAAAATTGAGTTAAATCAAATAGAACAATGACCAAACTGCTGTGGGAGTGATATCACTACTAAATGATAAGAAATAGTTTTGGTTTTCATTTTGTTTTCTATTTTTTCTCTATTTTATCTAGCATTTTCATAACCTTGAACAGTGATCCATTTTAAATAAATGCTACTGACATTAGACTCAAAATCCTTTTGCTGAACTCAATTACATTTGAGTCTTTAAGCTAGAAACCATGTATCAACTTTGTTCCCCATAGTCCTAGCACAATATCCTAGATGTGGTCAAATGATACTTGTTGTTGTTGTTAGGTGCCGTCGAGTCGGTATCCGACTCATAGCGACCCTCATAGGGTTTTCAATGGCTGACTGTCTCGAGATTGCCTTGGGAGTGGATTGCCAGGCCCTTCTCCCATTTTTGTGGTGCTGGGAATTGAACTCGGGGCCTTAGAGACTGCAGCGCAGTGCTCTACCAACTGAGCCAAATCTCAGCCCAATTATTTATTTTATTTTTTACTTTTTTTTGAGACAGGGTCTCTCTACGTTATGCAGACTGCCTCTGGTCTCGAACTTGCGATCCTCCCGCCTCTGCCTCCCCAGCCACTGGGATTACAGGCGTGTGCCACCGTGCCCGGCCCAAATGATACTTAACACACATTAATTAACTGAATATGTTGCAAAATAATTGATATCAACTGACCAATTTTGTTTGGCAAAGTAAAGACAATTGCCCATTTCCATTATTTTTAGCACTACCCTTAAAGATTTAATCTAGAAATTTGAATAAATTTGCAACATTAGAAGAATCTTAATATGGAATGAAAGCATATCAATCTGGAGCCAAAATATTAGTTCTGATTAAAATTTAGGCAGGAAGATGACATGGTGGGGAAACCCTCTGGAAAAAGTAAGTAAAGCAACACTGTAACTTACAGCAGCACTCCAAAAGCTAAGCAGAGACATGAGGAGAAAGAAGAGGGGAAGTCTTGATATCTCCTATGCCTTTTACTAGTCTCATGATCTGCACTCGTAAAAATAAATAAATAAATAAATAAATAAAATAAATCAGGGAAACCTCTGTGTTTCAACTTTTTAAATCGTAATCTTTTCTACATATGTATCAACTAAATTTATCCAGAATTACTTATGATTTTAATTACATTCTCATGTGCTTATATGAGTAATGTCTGTATATCTCAACTTGATTTATCTCCATAATTCCATAATGGCAGGCACACAAGGCACACCTTCATACTCACTGCACCTACAAAGTGCTCACCACTATGATGAGATCAACATGTTTTTGTATATTTTATGTTTCTGAAAAGCAAGGGCTTTCCCTTTTAACAAGTTGATTTTAGTAAAGTGCATTACCTGACACCTTGTTGTTGTTAGGTGCTATTGAGTTAGATCCGACTCCTAACAACCTGAGGTACAACAGAACAAAACACTCCCGAATTCTGTGCCAGGCACAGGATCTTTTTTATATTTAAGCCCATTGTTGAAGACACTGTGTCAATACATCTAGTGGAGGGTTCTCCTTTTTTTCGTTAACCTGCCACACTTCCAATCATGATGTCCTTCTCCAGGGATTGGTTCCTCCTGACAACATGTTCAAAATACTTAAGCCTCTGTCAAGCCATCCTTGCTTCCAAGGAGCACTCTGGTTGTACTTCTTCTAGGACAGATCTATTGGTTCTTTTGGAAGTTGATGCTATATTCAGTATTCATCTCCAGCACCATAATTCAAAAGCATCAGTTCTTCTCCTGTCCCTCTTATTCAGTGTCTGGCTTTCACAACCATATGATGTGACTAAAAATACCATGGCATGAGTCAGGCACAACTTCATCTTCAATGTTACATCTTTACTTTTCAATACTTTAGAGAGGTCTTTTGCAACAGTTTTTCCCAATGCAGTTCATCTTTTGATTTCTTGACTGCCCCCTCCATGGGTGTTGATTGTAGAACCAAGAGAAATAAAATCTTGGATGGCCTCAATCATTTTTCCATGTATCATGAAGTTGCTTACTGACCCAGTTCTAAGGATATTTGTTTTGTTGATGTTGAGGAACAATTCATCCCAAAGGCTGTCTTTTCTGTTCTTCCTCAGTAAAGTTTCAAGTTCTCTTCACTTTCAGCAAGGAGACTTTTACCATCTGCATAATAGAGGTTGTTAATCAGTCTTCTTTCAAAAATGATGCCACATTCTTTTTCATAATATCCAATTTCTGGGATTATTTTATCAGAGTAGAGGTTGAAGAGGTATGGTGAAAGGATACAGCTCTGACGCACAACTTTGTTGACCTTAAGCCAGGCAGTGTTTCTTTGTTCTGTTCAAATAACTGCCTCCTGGTCCATTTACAGATTCATTATGAATACAATTAACTACTCTGGTATTCCCATTCTTTGTAATGTTATCCATAATTTGATATGATCCACATAGTCAAATATTTTTGCATAGTCAATAAAACATAGATAGATATCTTTATAGTATTTTCTGTTTTTGGCTAATATCCCTCTGACATCAACAATGATGTTGCTGGTTCCACACCTTCTTTTGAATCAAGCTTGATTTTCTGGCATTTCCATTTCATATACTGCTGCAGTAGCTTTTGAATGATCTAGTAAAATTTTGCTTGTGTGTGGTATTAATCATATTATTCAACAATTTCCACATTCAATTGGATTCTGTTTCTTGAGAATAGGACCTCTTCCAGTCAGTTGGCCAGGTAGGTATTTTCCAAATCTCTTGACATAACCAAGTGAGCACCTCCAGTGCTGCATCTGTTTGTTGAAACATCTCTATTGGTATTCCATCAATTCCTGGAGCATTGTGTTGTGCCAGTTCCTACAAGGCAGCTTCCACTATGTCCCCCAGTACCATTGGTTCCTGATCATATGCCACCTCTTGAAATGGTTGGTCATCCACTAATTCCCTTTAGTGTAATTACTCTGTGTATTCCTTCCATCTTCTTTTGATGTTTCCCATGTTGTTTAATATTTCCCCTGTATAATCCTTCACTATTGCCACCTGAGGCTTGAATTTCTTCTTCAATTCATTAAACTTGAGAAACAAATTCTGTTCTTCCCTTTCAGTTTTCTATCTCCAGCCCTTTGCACATGCCATTGTACTGTTTGATTTTGTCTTCTGGAACTGCCCTTTGAAATCTACTGCTTAGATCTTTAACTTTGTTATGTCTTCCTTTTACTTTAGCTGCTGAACATTCAAGGTGCAGTTTTTGAGTCTCTTTTGACATGTAACTTGGTCTTTACTTTTTTTCTTGTGTTTTCATAATCTTTTCCTTTCCTCATGAATAATATCTTTGATGTCATGCCATCACTTGTCTGTTATTCTATCATTAGTGTCCAATGCATCAAACCTGCTCTTGAGGTGGTCTCTGAACTCAGGTGGGATATACTCAAAGTCATACCTTGGCTCTTGTACACTTATTCTAATTTTCTTCAGTTTCAGTTTGAACCTGCATATGAGCACTTGATGATATGATCCACAATCAGCACATTGTTCTGGCTTTTGACATTGAGGTTTTCTGTTGTTTCTTTCCACAAATGTAATCAATTTGGTTCCTGTATGTTCCAGCTGGTGATTTCCATGTTTATATTTGCTGTTTATGTTGGTTTCAAATGTGTTTCCAATTAAAATGTCATTAGTCTGACAAATGATCATGTGATTTCCAGCATGATTTCTGTCACCTAGGCCATAATTTCCAACTACTGAGCCTTCTTCTTTCTTTCCAATATTTATATTCCAGTCACCAGTAATTATCATTACATCCTGATTGCATGTTCAATCTATTTCAGGTTGCATAAGCTGATAAAAATCTTCCCTTTCTTCATTTGTAGCCTTAGTGGTGGGTGCGTAAATTTGAATAATATTCACATGAATTGGCTTTCCTTGTAGGCATGTGGATATTAACAGCATTGTACTTTAGGACAGATCTTGAGATGTCTTTTTTGATGATAAATGCAATCCCATTTCTCTTTAATTTGTCATCCCCAGCATAGTAGACCATATGATTATCTGGTTCAAAATGGCCCTTGCCAGTCCATTTTAGGTCACTGATACCTAGAGTGTCAATGTTTATGCACTCCATTTCCCTTTTGACAATTTCTAATTTTCCTAGATTCATACTACATACATTTCACATTCCAATTATTAATGGATGTTTGCAGTTGTTCCTTCTCATTTTGAGTTGTCACATCAGCAAATGGAGATCCTTGGGGCTTAACTCCATTTCCATCATTAAGGTGGATGTGACTTTGAGGATGGAACTCTTCTCAGTGGTCTTTTGAGTGCCTTCCAACTTGGGGGGCTCATTTTCTGGAACTATGTCTGACAATATTTTCTGCTATTCATAGAATTTTCAATGGCTAATTGTTTCAGAGGTGGGCAGCCAGGTCCTGCTCCCTAATCTTAGTCTGGAAGCTCAGCTGAAATCTGTCTACCACAGGAGGCCCTGCTGGTATCTGTAATAGCAGTAGCATAGCTTTCAGCTTCATAGCAACACACAAGCCCCTACTGCATGACAAGCTGACAGACACATGGGGTATCTGACATTTCAGAATCAAATAAATACAACTGTAAGCAATCAATAAATGATTATTCAATAAATGAACTAGCAATAAATTAAGCACTCAATTCTTAATTCTTTCTTCTCCCTTTATTGTTAAGTGATAGTGGGGTACAGAGTAATATAGCATTGAGTTTTTTGATTATGCAACTGTTATATAATTTTGGATTACACTTTTATCAACTTACAAGGTTTATGGAACATTTTGACTAATATGTAGTAAAACTCATATCATATTTGGGTTATATTCCCGTTTTTCCAATGTACTTATGAGGTTGCATCATTTACATTGAAATTATCCTTTCCCCTTTTATCCTTCTACATTGATTCTTAATCCAAACTTTTCCTTTACTTGTTTTTGATTCCTGACTTGATGCTAAATTATTTTTGTAAATGACACAAAAAGTTGTGCTTATTTATTAGGTACCTGATAATGTTTGGACTTATATGTACATTCTCTAATGATCCAATCAGGGTAGACATATCTGTCCCTTCACTTTTCACTTCTTTATGAGGAAAACATGTAAAATCCTTTTTTCTAACTTCAAAACATTAGTACATTATCATTATCTGTAGGCCCACTACTGTGCACTAGAATGCCAGAATTTCTTGCTCCTATTTGACTATAACTTGCTACCAATTAATCAACCTTTCCATCTGACCTGCCTTCCAGACTCTGGTAAATACCAGTCTACTTTCAATTTCTTTGAGATTAACATTTTTAGATTCTGCCTATGAATGTGATCATTTGGTTCTTTTCTTTCTGTGACTAGCTTATTACACTTAACATAATTACCTCAACTTCTATCCATATTGGCACAAATGATAGAAATAAATTCCTTTTTTATGGCTGAATAGTATTCTATTGTGTATGTGTACCACATTTTCTTTATATATTCATCAGGTGATAGACACTTCAGTTGTTTCCCCTTCTTGACTGTTGTGAATAGTGGTGCAATAAACGTGGAAGTACAGATGTCTCTTTGACAGATTGATTTCATAGCCTTTGGATAATGGATCATATGATAGCTCTAAATAATTTTTTGAGGAACTTCCACACTGCTTTCCATAATGGCTGGACTAATTTACATTCCAACTAATGTGCTAAAGGATTCCTTTTTATCCCATTCATGTCCAGTACTTATCTTTTGTCTTTTTAATAATAGTCATTCCAGTTGGTGTGGGGTGACTTCTCATTGTGGTTTGGACCTGCATTTGATTGATGATCAGTGCTGTTGAACATTATTTTTTCATGTACCTGTTAGTCATTTATTAGTCTTCCTTGAAAAAACATGTATTTAGATCTATTACCCATTTTTAATTTGGATTATTTATTTTTGCTATTGAGTTGTTTGTTATATGTTCTAGTTATTAACAACTTGTTCAGATGTATAGTTTGCAGATATTTTCTCCCATACTATTGACTGCCTTCATATTCTATTGATTGTTTCCTTTGGTATGCAGGAGATTTTTAGTTTCATGAAATCCTATTTATTTTTGCTTTTGTTTTCCTATGCAAAAAATTCTTGGCCATTCCAATGTCTGAAGCATTTCTCCTATGCTTTCTTCTATTAGTTTAATAATTTTAGGTTTTTCATCCATTTTGTGTTGCTTTTTTGTATATGATAAGAGATAGAAGTCTAGTTTCATTCTTTGCATTAACTAAATTCTTATTTTAATTAAAAAAGTCTTGTCTCTAGTAACAATAGTATAAAACACAATAGTTTATTATCTACCTATTCCATTCCTTCTATCCTTACTGGATTATGAACCTGTTGTGGACAAGGTTACTGATCTTCATCTTTTTACCTACAGAGAGCTAGGGGATTGGATGTTACCAGTGTACCTATTAAGTGTCTTTCAAGAATTTATTCTTCACATCCATTTTCAGCTATTTTCTTCTTCTATAACTACACTGTAAATTATAGATCTTAAACCAAATAATATTTTATACTTTCTTGGCAAATAACAATGAAAAGACAGCAATTTACATCATCATACAATATTGTAAGGAATATGCTAAGCAGATGTTGGTGGTTTCTTGGTTTTGTCCTAAAAGATGTATTCAAATGGCCACATGATATATGGCCTTATTTTGATGCAATGTGATTACTGCTCTCAGAGTTCACAGTCTGTGAAGTACTTACCCAATTTCTCTTTGCTTTCTGAATTGACCTAGATTTAAGCATATATCATAAAATATTTAAAGTGAAATGCAATTGTTTGAATTTATATTAAAATACTCTCAGCACAGATACTGTGGTAATATGTGTTTTCTAGCCAGGGGCAGCTAGTGTTCTGATCAGGAGTCCAGCTAGCATTAAAGCAGAGAGGCTACACTCCAGAAAAAGCTTCTATGAACCCTGTCGGTTAGCCACATCACAGTCAACATTGACCCCTTTTGAATGTCAGAAATGTATTTTCATTGGCAAAATTATTTATTGCTAATCAGAATAGTAAAACTAAAGGTAATCAAGATGTGTGGATTGACTGTGACATACTTGCAGAAGAGAACATAAGCATATAGCTAGTAAATTGTGTAATCTCAAGTCACTGATATGGCACTGAAGCCTTGATTTGTAACTGATCCTGTGTCCAGCCATTTTCAGTGATGGATATCAATTAAAACAATGCCAGAGTCATGTATGTGGAATAATACATCATTCTTGAATGAAATTTTCATACAAGATTAGATACCTAAAATAAAAGTACTTAAAAGAACTAGAGTTTCAATGAGGTGATAAAACAGGTTACAGAAAGTGTTTTGCCCATATTTCTCAGTAAATGTTTGTTTAATATATATGTCTGTATGTGTTACTGAAAAAATAGTACTACTCATTTTGCCCTTCTGAGACATATTGGAGCATAAGGTACTCACAGTCTGTGAGTTCATCCAATTTCTCAATTTTTCTTCCAACTGCTAGAGTTTTAAATTTTCTTAAAAGTACTGTTTTCAATCCCTGATACACATTATACATTAAGAAAATCAGTTAGGCAACAAAATTGTTTTTTTGGCAAGTACTCAGAAAAACTGTTCTTTTAAAAATCACATTGGACTTTTGTGTCTTTAAAATCCATTATAAATGAAAAGTTAAATAAATAGCAAAGCCCTGTAGATATTTGACCAAGTAGACACAAATATATAGCTATGAAACATTGTGAACTATTGCTCTACTAATTATATTCAATTTATTTCTAAACTATCAGTTAGAATAAGTTTAGACCTCATTAAAGTTTTAATTTCTGAGAAAGATGCACTTTTTCTTTTTAAAGCTCCTGTGAATATTTCATTTTATATTTACTAAAATTCTGTCAAACAGATACAAGTTAGTGACTTAGGACTTACCCACAATCAAATGAAACATAATAAAGAGTGGTTGTTGTTGTTATTAGGAACCATTGAGTCAGTGTCTGACTCATAGTGACCCTATATACAACAGGGGAAACACTACTGCTAGTGCTCTTCTGCAATTCATAGGGTTTTCAATCACTGTTTTTTAGGAGTGGGTTTCTGGGTCCTTCTTCCAAACCTACCACATCTGATATTTCCAGGCAGTCTCCCATCCAAGTACTCACCAGGCCCTACCCTGCTTAGGATGCCACAGTGGTACAGCTGCAGGCTAGTAAAGAGTAGAACCCATTTTTTCTTTCTTTTTTTATTAATATATGTTAGTGGAGTTCAGAGTAGTAAGGCTTTTGCTATTGCAATTGTGCACCTATTACATTGTTTTTTGTTATACTTACATCAACTTACATAATTTATGAAACCCTTTGATTAATATGTGGCAAAATAATATGCACTTATGGGTTATATTCCCATGTTTTTCCCATGTATTCGTGTAGTTGCATCATGTAACTTGAGATTGTCCTCTCCCCCTTTGCAACCCTCTGTATTATTTATGATCACCATCCCTCTTCCACAATCTTTGCTTCCCCCACTAGACCCCTCCCCCTTCTTTCTACTCTGCTTATATTTTCCCTTCTTAGATAAGCCCGATTGTTCTTTTAAAATGTATCTATGTATTTATAGAGTTTTTGTATCCTTTAAGTTAGCTTTACTTCCTAGATATGAGTGAGAACATATGGAATTTCTGTTTTGGGCCTGGGTTTTTAAGGTTTCTGGTTTTATGTTGAGGTCTCTTATCCATTTCAGATTGACTCTCATGTAAATTGAGATATGTGGGCCTATTTTCAATTTTCTGCAAATGGATATCCAATTCTCCCCATATCATTTGTTAAAGAGGATATCTTTTCTCCATTGAGCATTCTTAGCCTATTTGTCAAAAATCAGGTGGCTGTAGTTGCATGGATATATCTCTGGGTTTTTGATCTGCTACATTGGTTTTCAAGCCTACTTTTGTGCCAGTACCAAGTGTTTTTGCCACAATAGCTCTGTAGTATAGTCTGAAGTCAGATATAGTGACCCTACCTCCACTGTTTTCGCAGCTTAAGATTGTTTTGGCTATATGCAATCTTTTGTGCTTCCATGTGAATTTTAGGATTATTTTTTCTATTTTTGTAAAGTCTTTATTGTATTGAATCTATAAATTGCTTTTGGTAATATACCCATCTTTACAATATTGATTCTCCTCATCCATGAGCAAAGGAGGTCCTTCTATCTTCTAGTATCCTCTGTAATTTTCCTCTTTCATGGTTTGAAGTTTTCTTTGTAGATACATGCAGGGTCTCTGGTTAGATTGATATCAAAATGTTTAATTTTTTAGTGGGCATTATATGGGGTTGTTGCCTTAATTTCCTTTCCTTCCTAACAGGAGAGGTAACACAACCCTAAATACAATATCAAAGGAATGAAAATTAAACATGAGGGGAACATAAGAAAAAAAGTCCAAATATGAATCAAAAACAAATTGATGCCGAATAATAAGCACCTGTAATTACTCTCAATGTAAATGATCTTAACTCACCATTCAAGAGACAGAGACTGGCCAATTAGATGAAAAAAACATAAACCCTTGATATGTGGCATTCAAAAGACTCACATCATCCATAAAAACCATAAAATGCTGAAAATGATAGGCTGGAGAACAATATACAAAGCATGTGGGAAACAAAAAAAGTAGGAATTGTGATACTAATTTTGGACAACTAATCAGAAGAGATAAACTACTCAGAAGAGACAAAGAAGGACACTATATATTAGGAACAGTCAACAAGGAACCCATAACAATATTTAATATTTACTCACCAAATACAGGGGTACCTAACTTTATAAAACAAACTTTATTAGAGATAAGGGAAGACATCAGGCCAGACACAATAATTATGGGAGATTTCAACACCTTACTTTCAATAAGAGACAGGTCAACAAAGCAAAAAAAAAAAAAATCAACAGAGAAATGAAGACTTTAATGGCACCATAGACCAACTGGAACTTGCAGACACCTACAGACTATTCCATCCATTGGATGCAGAATACAAATTCTTCTTAGGACCACATGGAACTTTTTCTAAAATAGACTACATTTTAGTCCACAAAAATGGCCTCAACAAATATAAAAAAGTAGAAATCATCCCTTGTATCTTATCACATCAAAATGGACTAAAAATTAGAACTCAAAATCAAGAAAAGTTTCAAAATATTACAAATTCATGGAGACTGAATAAGACACTGCTGAATTATCAATAGATTATTGAAGAAATCAGAGGAATTTAAATAATTTCTGCAATCAAATGAGGATGAAAATACATCCTATCAAAATTTATGGCATGGAACAAAGACAGTTCTAAGAGGCAACTGCCTCAGTAAGTTAGTGCTTTCCTCAAAAAGTTAGAGAAGCCCCAATTAAATAATTTAATGATACTTAAGGTACTATAAAACCAATAATAAGCCAATACCCAAAGGAGCACTCAGACAGAAATTATCATGATCGAAGCAAAAATATCCCAATTAGAATCCAAAAAGCCATTTCAAAGACTTACTGAGACTAAGAGCTGGTTCTTAAAAATGATTGATAAAATAAATGCCCCCCTCAGCTAGTTTTACCAAAAGAAAGCAAGGCCCAATTTTTAAAAATTAGAGATGGGAATGGGGCCATAACCACTGAGACCAATGAAATCCAGAAGATCATCAGGGAATATTTTGAGAAAGAATACTCCCCAAAGAACGAAAATATAGAGGAAATGGAAAGTTCATTAACACATATGAATTACCAAAAATAAGCCTGGAAGACATAAGCAATTTAAATAAACCCATTACATTCATCAAAGTAGAGACAGTTTAATAAAATGTCTCCCAACAAAGAAAAGTCCAGGTCCTGATGGGTTCACAGCAGAATTCTATCAAACCTTCAAAGAAGAGTTAATACTTATTCTTCTTAAACTATTTCACAAAGTAGAAAAGGTAGGGGCATTTCCAAACTCATTCTACGAAGCCAGTATTACCCTGATACCAAAACTGGGCAAGGACATTTTAAAGAAAGAGAACTGTAGACCAATTTCCCTGATGAACATAGATGCAAAAATCCTCAATAAAATTCTGCCAAACTGAATTCAGCAACACATAAAGAAAGATCATATACCATGATGAAGTAGATTGCTTTTCACAGATGCCATGCTGGCTCAACATACAAAAAAATCAATTAATATAATTCAACATATCAAGAGTCTTGAGGACAGAAATCATATGATCATCTGAATTGATGCTGAGAAGACCGTTGACAAAGTGCAACACCCTTTCATGATAAAATCCCTGGAGAAGATGGGTAGAATAGGGAAATACCTCAACATCATAAAGGCCATCTATGACAAACCTACAGCCAATATCATATTAAATGGGGAAGAATTGAAACCATTCCCTCTAAGATCAGGAACAAGACATGACAAGGATGTCCACTTTCTTCTCTCGTATTCAGTATTGTGATCAAAGTCCTAGCCAGAGGAAGGAGGCAAGAGAAAGAAATCAAAAGGACACAGATAGGCAAATAATAGGTCAAATTATCCTTATTTGTGGATGACATGATCCTTTACATAAACGACCCCAAAAAATTCCTCTAGAAAACTCTTAGAGCTAATTAATTCCTTCAGCAAAGTAGCAGGATATAAAATTAGTGTGCAAAAATCAGTAGCCTTTCTTTATACCAATAGTGAACCAATTTTTTCAATGTCATGTTTTATCTAGTTTGATGGTGTGATCTCTTTATACCACTCAACTTTACCTTACCTATTGGACATATTGTTGTGGATTCCTTATGAAATTAATGTGATACCAGTATTGATACTTTGTATATAGTTTGGTACTTTTTCTAAAGGAATATGCCATTCCTATTGGGAAATTTTGAGCAAATTATTCTGGTTCATGTAAAATGTCAATACATTATTTATTAATTCATCTCAACTTTACTGGATATCTTAAGTGTCAGTGCTACATACTGTATGATATTGGTCTTGCTTACAGGCATTGCTAATAATTTGTATTAGTGGAAAAACTCTTTAACTCTGGAGATTAGCTTGCTATTGGTAATTGCTATGAACTATGTACTTGTAAAATATTTATAGAAGGTGGCAAATTCAGTTAGCCTAGCATATTTTCCTATTTATAAATGTAATCCTGGATAATATTTGTGAGCTAGCTACATTATACATTTTACATTTATTATTTACATTATACATTTTACATTTATTATTTAACATACAAGAAAATACTGGGTTAAAAATTGTACATACAGCTCTAGAAAGGAAGAAGTTTAATTTGTGAAACATTCTATGATCATAGCTCCAAGTTATAGGCAAAATATTTTTATATACTATCTCAATTATTAATACTCTTTCTGCAAGACTTCAAATATGATGTGAAACATCACAAAATATGTTATATAAGCATATATAAGTTATATATGTTATATAAATATATAGGCATTGCTAATCTCAATGGAGTTTGTGTCTAGGCCAGTTCTGCCGCTATTCACTCTGGTACATTACTCATCTCTTTATTACACATGTACCAGTGTCTTCACAGACTGTCAGCACTTTCTCTGAAGATGAAAATGTTGTTGTTAGATGCTGTTGAGTTGGGTCCCACTTATAGTGACCCTATGTATAACAGAACGAAACACTCCCCAGCTTTGGCATGCACGTGATTTTTTTTATTTCTAAGCCCAATGTTACAGCCACTATGTCAATCCATCTAGTTGAGGATCTTTCTTTTTTTTTTCCCCTGACCTGCCACTTTCCCAAACATGATGTTCTTCTCTAGGGATTGGTTCCTTCTCATATGTCCAAAATATATAAGATGTAGTGTAGCCATTCTTGCTTCCGAGGAACACTCTGGTTGCACTTCTTCTAGGATGAATCTGTTGGTTCATTTAGCAGTAGGATGACCATTAGGATCCTAATTTTATTTCATCCAAAAATGTTGCATTTTGATACCTAACTAAACACAGAATGCATGCCAGAGTTTTCTTTTCAATTGTAAAAGCAGATTTTAGGGGATAGCAAGGATGTTCCTATTCACTCTGAAATCATAACTCAGTGTTATGAGATGCATTGTTCCCACCTCCATCCATTTGTTGGATCCCTAACCCTCAGTACCATGCCAAGAATATGACTGTATTTGGAGATAGGTCTTTTAAAGAAGAAAAGTTAAATGAGTTCCTGTGGGAGGAGGTGTCCATACTAATCTGACTGTTATCCAAATAAGAAGATGAAAGTTGGACACACCAAAAGACACTACTGATGTATATGCACAGAGAAATCACCATAAAAGGACACAGCAAGAAGGCAGCTATCTGTAAGCTAAGGAGAGAGGCTTCAGAGCACATCAACCATGCTAAAACCTTGAGTTTAGATTTCTAGGTCTCTAGAACTTGAGAAAATTACTTTCTTCTTCCATTTAAGCCACTCAGGCTGTGATATTTTCTTATGGTAGACCTAGCAAACTAATATATAGGATAAGTGTTTATAGCTAAATCCCATTTATGTTGGCAGTTGTTAGAGTAAACTTGCACAGTTTTTTTTTCTTTTTTCCTCCTTAGTTAATGAAAAGTCCCATCTCTTCAGCTTTTCAGATTAGTTAATGTGGATTTGTTCTTGATTACTACTCTCACCCCCATGCGTCTGTAGTTTGCCATACTATGGGGGTTTGCGTGTGTTGCTGTGATGCTGAAAGCTATGCTACTGGCATTACATATACCAGGAGAGTTCCCCCTCATGGACAGGTTTCAGCTGAGCTTCCAGACTAAGCCAGACTAGGGAGAAGGACATGGCTAACCCACACCTGAAAGTATTAGCCATTGAAAACCCTAAGAACAGCAGGGAAACACTGTCAGATATAGTGCCAGCAAATGAGGCCCCCCAGGTTGGAAGGCACTCAAAAGAAGACTGGGGAAGAGTTGTGTCCTCAAAGTAGAACCTACCCTAATGACAAGAGTGCAGTAAAGCCCCATGGACCTCCATTTGCTGATGTGGCAGGATGCAAAATGAGAAGGAACAACTGTAACATTCATTAATAATTGGAAGGTGGGATGTATTTCGTATGAATCTAAGAGAATTGGAAATCATCAAAAGGGAAATGGAATGGATAAACATTGACAATCTAGGCATCAGTGAGCTAAAATGGACTGGTATTGGCCATCTTGAGTTAGGTAATCACATGGTCTACTATGCCTGGAATGACAATTTAAAGAGAAATGGAGTTTCAATCATCATCAAAAGACATCTCAACATCTGTTCTAAGGTAAAATGCTGTCAGTGATAGAATAATATCCATATGCCTACAAGAAAGGCCATTTAATGTGACTATTATTCAAACTTATGGATGCACCACTAAGGCTGGAAATGAAGAAAGGGAAGATTTTTTTTTTTTTAACCAGCTTCTGCAGTCTAGAATTGATTGAACATGCAGTTTGGATGTATGAATAATTACTAATGACTAGAATTCAAAGCGGGCTGAGATTTAGCTCAGTTGGTAGAGCGCTGCTCTGCAGTCTCTGAGGTCCCAGGTTCGATTCCCAGCACCACAAAAATGGGAGAAGGACATGGCAACCCACTCCCAAGGCAATCCCGAAACAGCCATTGAAAACCATATGAGGGTCGCTATGAGTTGGACGCGACTCGACGGCACCTAACAACAACAACAAGAATTCAAAAGTTGGAAACAAAGAAGTTTTAGTAGCTGGAAAATATGGCTTTGCTGAGAGAAATGATGCTGGAGATCCCATGAGAGAATTTTGTCAGAATAATGACCTTTTCGTTGTAAATACATTTTTTTCACCAATATAAATAGTGACTATACACACAGAATTCACCAAATGGAACATACAAGAATAAAACTGACCACATTTGTGGAAAGAGGTGATGGAAAAGCTCAATATCAAAAGCCAGAACAAGACCAGGTGCTCATTGTGAATTAGACCATCAACTGCTCATATGCAGGTTCAAAGTGAAACTGAAGAAAAGTAGAACAGTGTACGAGAGCCAAGGTATGACCTTCAGTATGTCCTGCTTGAGTTCAGAGACCACCTCAAAAGTAGGTTTGATGCATTAGATACTAATGATAGAAGACCAGACCAGTGGTGGCATGACATCAAAAACATCATTCATGAGGAGAACAAAAGGTTATTAAAAAGAAAAAAAGATGAAATTACATGTCAAAGAGACTCAGAAATTTGTCCTTGAATCATGAACAGCTAAGTAAAAGGAAGACATGACAAAGTTAAAGAACTAAACAGATTTCAAAGGGCGGCTTGAGAAGATAAAATTAAATATTATAATGGCATGTACAAAGAGCTGGAGATAGAAAACCAAAAAGGAAGAACAGACTCTGTTTTTCTCAAGCTTAATGAATTGAAGAAAAAATTCAAGCCTTGAGTGGTGATAGTGAAAGATTCTACAGGGAAAATATTAAATGATGCAGAAAACATCAAAAGAAGGTAGAAGGAATACACAGAGTCATTATACCAAAAAGAATTGGTGGATGACCAATTTCAAGAGATGACATATGATCAGGAAGTAGTGGTACTGAAGGAAAAAGTGGAAGCTTCCTTGAAGGAATTGGTGAAACATAAGGCTCCAGGAATTGACAGAATACCAATAGAGATGTTTCAACAAACAGATGCAGCACTGGAGGTGCTAACTTATTTATGCCAAGTGATTTCAAAAACAGCCACCTGGCCAACTGTCTGGAAGAGATCCATATATGTGCCTGTTCCTTAGAAAGGGGATCCAACTGAATGTGGAAATTATTAAACAGAATCATTAATATCACATGCAAGCAAATTTTTATAAAAGATCATTCAAAAGTGAGTGCAGCATTATATTAATACAGGGTTACCAGAAAATCAAACTAGATTCAGAGGAGGGTGTGGAACCAGGGATATCATTGTTGATGTTAAATGGATCTTAGCCATTTAAAAACAGAATACCATAAAGATATCTACCTATGTTTTATTGACTATGCAAAGACATTTGGTTGTGTGAATCATAACACATCATGGATAATATTGTGAAGAATGAGAATACCAGAACACTTAATTGTACTCATGAGGAATCTGTACCTGGACCAGGAGGCAGTCATTGGAACAGAGCTAGGAAAAACTGCCTGTTTTAAAGTCATGAGAGGTGTGCATCAGGGCTGTATCATTTCACCGTATCGACCTCTATGCTGAGCAAATAATCTGAGAAGCTGCACTTTATGAAGAATATGGTGTCATGATTGGAGGAAGACACTTTAACAACCTGTGTTATTCAGATGACACAACTCTGCTTGCTGAAAGTTAAGAGGATTTGAAACTTTTATTTTATGAAGATCAAAGAACACAGTCTTCAGTATGGATTGCACCACATCATCATGAAAACAAAAATCCTTACAACTGGATCAGTAAGCAACTTCATGATAAATGGAGAAAAGATTGAGGTTGTTGAAGATTTTGCTTTACTTGGTTCTATAGTCAACACCCATGGAAGCAACATTTAAGAAATGAAAAGAAGCATTGCATTGGGAAAAGCTATTGCAAAAGACCTTTTCAAAGTGTCAAAAAGTAAAGATGTCATATTGAAGACAAAAGTGCACCTAACTTACGCCATGGCATTTTCAGTCTCTTAATGTGGTTGTAAAATCTGGATGTTGAATAAGGGAGACAGAAGAAGAATTGATGTTTTGAATTATGGGACTGGAGATGAATATTAAATATGCCATGGACTGCCAAAAGAACCACCAGATCTTTCCTAGAATAAGTGTGACCAGAGTGTTCCTTGGAGGCAAGAATGGCTGGGATGCATCTTATGTATTTTTGACATGTTGTTAGGAAGGGCCAATCCCTGGAGAAGGACATCATTGACCCACCACTGTCCTAAATGTGATGTCTTTCTGCAGGGATTAGTCTCTACTGACAACATGACCAAAATATATCAGACACAGTCTAGCCATCCTTGCTTCCAAGGAGAACTCTGGTTGCACGTTCGTAGGACAGATCTTTGGCTATTTTGGCAGTCTGTGGTATACTTAATTTTTGTGCCTAGCATAATAATTCAAAAACAATTCCTCTCCTGTCTCCCTTATTCATTGTGCAGTTTTTACAAGCATATAATGCAACTGAGTAAAGTGAGCCTTTGTCTTCAATGTGACATCTCTACTTTTCAACACTTTAAAGAGGTCTTTTGCAATAGGCTTTCCCAATGTAATGCATCTTTTGATTTCTTGACTGCTGTTTCCATGGGTGTTGATTATAGAACCACATAACGCAAAATCTTGGACAACCACAATCTTTTCTCCATTCATCATGAAATTGCTTACTGACCCACTTGTAAGGATTTTTGTTTTGTTGATATCGAGGCACAATCCATACTAAAGGCTGTGTCTTTTGATCTTCCTCAGTAAAAGTTTCAAATCCTCTTCACTTTCAGTAAGCAGAGTTGTGTCATCTGTATAATGCAGGCTGTTAATGTGTCTTCCTTCAATCCTAATGGCACATTCTTAATACAGTGCAGCTTCTCAGATTATTTTTTCAGCATAGAGATTGAAGAGGTACAGTAACAGGATATAACCCTGATGTACACCTATCCAGACTTTAAACCAAATTTCTTTATTCTGTGTGTGCCTCCTGGTCCATGTACAGATTCCTAATGGGTTTAATTAAGTGCTCTGGTATCCCCATTCTTCTCAATGTTACCCATGATTTGTTGTGATATACACAGTCAAATGCCTTTGCACAGACAATATAGCATACACAGACATCTTTCTCTGCTTTTGGCTAATATCCATGTGACATCAGAAATGATGTTCCTGGATCCACATCCTCTTCTGGATCCTGCTTGATTTTTTGGGAGTTTCTGTGTCAATATACTGTTGCAGTCAGCTGCTTTTGAATGATCTTTAGCAAAATTTTACATTCATGAGATATTAATGACATCGTTTGATGATTTCAGAAGGTGGTAAAAATCTTTCCTTTCTTCATTTCTGGCCTTAAGGGGTGGATGCATGAGTTTGAATAATAGTTATGTTAAATGACCTTCTTTGTAGGCATATGGATATTATTCCATCACTGACAGTATTGTACCATTAGAGAGACCTTGAAATGTCCTTTTGATGATGATTGAAACTCCATTTCTCTTTAAATTGTCATTCCAGGCATAGTAGACCATGTGATTACCTAACTCAAGATGGCCAATACCAGTCCATTTTAGCTCACTGATGCCTAGATTGTCAATGTTTATCCATTCCATTTCCCTTTTGATGATTTCCAATTCTCCTAGATTCATACGAAATACATCCCACCTTCCAATTATTAATGAATGTTACAGTTGTTCCTTCTCATTTTGCATCCTGCCACATCAGCAAATGGAGGTCCATGGGGCTTTACTGCACTCTTGTCATTAGGGTAGGTTCTACTTTGAGGACACAACTCTTCCCCAGTCTTCTTTTGAGTGCCTTCCAACCTGGGGGGCCTCATTTGCTGGCACTGTATCTGACAGTGTCTTTCTGTTCTTCATAGTGTTTTCAATGGCTAATTGTTTTGAAAATTGCCTTCTAGGTCCTTCCCCCTAGTCTGGCTTAGTCTGGAAGCTCAGCTGAAACCTGTCGACCATGGGTGGTCCTGCTGATACCTAATCCTGGTGGCATAGCTTTCAGCATCACAGCAACACACAATCCCCCACAGTATGGCAATCTGACAGAGAAGTGAGGGTGACAAACAATAAGATGAGGCTATTTGGGCCAAGCGGTGCTCTTCAAATCAATTCCCTTATAATAAATTTTATTTTTCAATTCATACAAATAGCAACCTACAAAACTAAGAATAGGGCAAACTATTTTAAGAATAATAAGTAAATTTTCCATTCTCTTCATGCATTCACTTGTTGCATTCCTTCAACTTGAATTGGCCCTAACTTGTACTTATTCTTACTGATAATATGAAAATGAATATGATATGGATCCATCTCTAAGAAGGTTAGTGATTATCAGGCAGGGTCTAGGGATATCCTGTGGGCATAACAGCTGCTCAATTAGTGTTTGTTGAATGAAAAAAATGAATGAGAATGCTAGAGGCTACACAGTCACATATTGCAATGTAATATAATAAGTACTACACTAGATGTACGTATAATGACCTGTGCAAAAGATAAACTACATTGGAGACCTGAAACACATTCATAGAGGAAATAACTCTAAGTTGTCTTTACATCTCTGTTGTGCCTGTTAGTTGGGTTTATTAAATATGGTATTTTGTCTGTGTGTATGTGTGTGTGTGCTACTTGGGGATTTAACCCAGGACCTCACACATATTTTTCAAGTGCTCTGCCACTGGTATACATCCCAAGTCCAATTTTATTTTTTATTTTGAGTCAAGGTCTCATTAAGTTTCATAAACTGCCTTGAAATCTTGATATTCCTGCCTCTACCTTCCATGTTGCTGGGATGACAGGTGTGTACCACCATGACAGCTGGTATCTGTTTCTTTCTCTTTTGATTGTACTTGTGAGTTTCACATGAGCAAGTAATCACTAGAGTTGAGGGTAGTTAGGTAGATATAATGTACTCCTGAGGACCAGTGGACAGAGTGCCTTAAAACTTGTAACAATATTTATCTGATACAAAGTTATTGGAGATCATAACAAGGTTCTAGGTAGAATTATACGGGAATAGATGCGAAGTTCATCCCGGGACATATAGCAAGGAAGAATAGCCTCTACATGGGGTGCTTTAGTCCTGACTGTTGACTGAGGTAATAGCAATGGGAAGGAAGTGAGCAAACTGAATAAAAAGAAAAGAGAAAAGCAAAAATTGTCAAGGTTTTATTGATTTGTTCAACAAGTAATTATGAAATGTTCTCAAATTTCAAGTAGATACAACAAAAACGTTCCAATTATGACTTCATTTAAATCTCACAATAACCTTGTGGGATAAATAATTTTCCTGGTTTATAGGTGATCAATCTGAGACTACAATAAGTTAAATAACTTCCCGAAAATAACATAGACAATGAATAGTGAATGGGGGTCAAATCTAAATCTATTTGGTTTTAAAGCTCATAAACTTTTCCTTCCTTCTTTTCTTTTCTTTTTTCTTCTCTCTCCTTCCTTCCTTCCTTCATTCCTTCCCTCCTTCCTTCTTTCCTTCCTTCCTTCCTTCCTTTCTTTTTGTTTGTTTTCAGTACTGAGGGGCTGAATCCAAGACCTTGCACATGGTAGACAAGTACTCCACTACAAGCCACATACCCCCAGCACTTTTTTCATTTTTATTTTATGATAGGATCTCACTGAGTTGCACAGACTGCCTCCAGCTTTGAACTCACAATCCTCCTGCCTCAGACTGTTGAGTCACGGAGATTACAGGAATCTGCCACAGAGCCTGGCCATGAATTCTCTTCTATCACATATTAAAGAATGATGGTAAATTATTACAATTAC
Organism: Pedetes capensis; assembly: GCA_007922755.1. Taxonomy (NCBI): domain Eukaryota; kingdom Metazoa; phylum Chordata; class Mammalia; order Rodentia; family Pedetidae; genus Pedetes; species Pedetes capensis. The sequence goes on along the minus strand of VMDO01016736.1, from coordinate 22,373 downwards.
AGTTCTTAAAGGCATGGACTATCATATATTTTTATGTATCTCCAATAGGACTTAGTGCATTGTTATGTACAAACTATTTTAAGTTTGTTAAAGCAACCAATGAACAAGCAAAGCTTTCTTGTTATGTGTCATATATTTTAGTATAAAGTGATAATATAGAAGGGGTCCTAGCCTTCATAGAGCTTATTGCCTACTGAAAGACTTCTTGTTGTTGTTGTTAGGTGCTGTTGAGTCCAGTCCAACTCATAGAGGCCCTATGTACAGCAGATTGCAACACTTCTCAATTCTGTGCCAGGCATATGATCTTATTTATGTTTAAGCCCATTGTTACAGCCACTGTGTCAATCCATCCAGTGGAGGGCTTTCCTATTATTCGTTGACTTGCCACTCTCCCAAACATGATGTCCTTCTCCAGGCATTGGTCTCTCCTGACTACATGGCCAAAATATGTAAGACGCAGTCTGGCCATTCTTGCTTCCAAGGTGCACTCTGGTTGCACTTCTAGAACAGATCTGTTGGTTCTTTTGGCAGTCCATGGTATATTCAATAGTCATCTCCAGCACCATAATTCAAAAGCATCAATTCTCCTGTCTCCCTTGTTCAATGTCCAGCTTTCACAACCATATGATGCAACTGAAAATACTATGGCATAAATTAGATGCATCTTCATCTTCAATGTGACATCTTTGCTTTTCAATACTCTAAAGAGATCTTTTGCCACAGCTTTTCCTAGAGCAATGCATCTTTTGATTTCTTGACTGCTGCTTCTGCGGGTGTTGATTACAGAGCCAAGCAAAGCAAAATCATAGACAACCTTAATCTTTTCTCCATGTATTGTGAAGTTGCATACTGGCCCAGTCATAGGGATTTTTATTTTGTTGATATGTAGTCACAATCCATATTGAAGGCTGTGATCTCTGATCTTCATCAGTAAATGTTTTAAATCTTATTCACTTTCAGCAAGCAGAGTTGTGTCATCTATATAACGCAGGTTGTTAATGAGTCTTCCTCCAATCCTGATGCTGTGTTCTTCCTCATAAAGTCCAGCTTCTCAGATTATTTGCTCATCATATAAATTGAAGAGATATGGTGAAAGTATGTAGCCCTGTTGCACACCTTTCTGAACTTTAAACCAGGCTGTGTTTCCTTGTTCTATTCGAACAACTGCCTCCTGGTTCACATACAGATTACTCATGAGTACAATTAGGTGCTCTGGTATTCGCATTTTCCACAGTGTTATCCATAATTTATTATTGTTGTTGTTGTTGTTAGATGCCGTTGAGTCGGTATCTGACTCATAGCAATGCTCATAGGGTTTTCAATGGCTGTTTTGGGATTGCCTTGGGAGTGGATTGCCAGGTCCTTCTCCCATTTTTGTGGTGCTGGGAATTGAACTTGGGACCTCAGAAACTGCAGTGCAGCGCTCTACCAACTGAGCTAAATCCGAGCCCTACATAGTGACCCTCATAGGGTTTTCAATGGCTGACTGTTTTTTGCGATTGCCTTGGGAGTGGATTGCCAGGTCCTTCTCCCATTTTTGAGGTGCTGGGAATTGAATTTGGGACCTCAGAGACTACAGTGCAGCACTCTACCAACTGAGCTAAATCCCAGGCCTAATTTATTATAGCTACTAAATATTACACAAAAGAATATTTAATTATAGCTGACATAAGTATTCTCACATAAAAGTATGCTGTTGTTGTTAGGTGCTGTTCAGTCATGTCTGACTCACAGCAACCCTCATAGGGTTTTCAATGATTAATTGTTTCAGGATTACCTTGGGCATTGGTTGCCGTGTCCTTCTCCCATTTTTGCAGCATTGGCAATTGAACTTGGGACCTTAGAGACTGCAGAGCAGTGCCCTACCAACTGAGCTAAATCCCAGCCCACATAAAGGTATAGGCTGCCAAAAAAAGTGAGAAATATTTCCAAAGTTATGTATGTAGAGGCCAAAGAAAAGATGTACCTATTTGAATGGACTTGAAATTAGATGAAGAAAATTTAAGAATTTAATCAAAGTCAGGCACAGTAGCACATACTTGTAATCCCAGCAACTCAGGAAGCAGAGGTAGGAGGATCACAAGTTCAAGACAGCCTGCATAATTTAGTGAGACTTTATCTCAAAATAAAAAGTAGAATGTGGGCTGGGGTGCAGGTCATGGTAGAGTGCTTGCAAAAGTTGCACTGTGTTGAACCCCTACTATACAAAAAGAAAAGAAAAGAAAAGAAAGGAAGGAAGGAAAAAAGAAAAGGGAAAGAAAGATAATTTAATGGAGATAGTATTTATATTTTTAGTATTATCTAGTGGTGGTGGTGTTTTATAAACTTATGTGACTTATTTTTTAAAAGCTATTTTTTTCATGGTACGATATCCTAAAAAGAAAAGAGTAAGTACTTAGTGAGTCACCTCTAAGAGTAAAATCCAAACTATGGAAATAGAAGTATTCATAAAAGGCTTGCCATTGTATTACTTAAATAGTCCTCTTACTAGGACCAAATTAAATGTTAATAGTAGAAGAATAAATAAATAAACTATGTTGCATCACTTAAAAAATGATGATTCTGAAAGGTAAGGTATTAACATGAAATTGCTTACAGTATATGCTCATAAAAATATGTTGAAAATATACATAAGAAGAATTGCTAAAAGAAATACACCACAAATTATAGTGGCAGTGGTTGAAAGACTATGAGACTATGAGAGATTATTTTAAATATTTTGCTCATATAAATATATAAAATTTTAAGTATATCCTTTGCTGAAAATAAAGAAGCTTTGAAACTTTTACTGAGGACGATCAAAGAACGTAGCCTTCAGAATGGATTGCGACTCAACATCAACAAAGCAAAAATCCTTACAACTGGGTCAGTATGCAACTTCACGATAAATGGAGAAAAGATTGAGGTTGTTCATGATTTTACTTTACTTGATTCTACAATCAACAGCCATGGAAGCAGCAGTCAAGAAATAAAAAAACACATTACTTTGGGTGAAGCTATAACAAAAGATCTCTTTAAAGTATTGAAAAGTAAAGATATCATATTGAAGACGAAGGTGTGCCTGATTCATGCCATGGTATTTTCAGTTGCATCATATGGTTGTGAAAGCTGGACATTGAATAAGGGAGACAGGAGAAGAATTGATGCTTTTGAATTATGGTGCTGGAGACTAATATTGAATATACCATGGACTGCCAAAAGAACCAACAAATCTGTTCTAGAAAAAGTACAACCAGAGTGCTCCTTAGAAGCAAGGATGGCTAGATTATGTCTTAGGTATTTTTGACATGTACTCAGGAGGGACCAATTCCTGGAGAAGCACATCATGTTTGGGAGAGTGGTAGGTCAAAGCAAAAAAGGAAAATGCTCCACTAGATGAGTTGACACCTTGTCCGAAACAATGGGCTTAAGCATAAATAAGATCATATTCCTGGCACAGAATCAAGGAGTGTTTTGTTCTGCTGTACATAGGGTAACTGTGAGTTGGATCCAACTTCACGGCACCTAACAACAGCGTAGTGTGGTTTTAGTATTTTTATAATTCAAAAAGTTTTTTGAAATGAAAAAAGAATAATCATAAGCACGTTTTGCTTCTGCAGATAGATCATGATTCTCTGATTTTATGCTTTATATTAATGCCTAACTTGCTACACAGCACTCTGGGGCTAATTTAGTCAATAAAAAAGGCTTGAAAAAAAATGAATCACGAAACATTACTGTTCAGTGCACACAGGAAGGTACTATTAATAACTACAAAGGCAAAAAGAAAGCATCTGCAGCCCAGGGGCTAAAATTAGTAATAATGTTGAAGGGAGTTCTACCAAATTATGTTTTCCAGAAGCCACAGGCCCTTCTTGTGTAAGGAAGACTGATCACCTCCATTAGATTTGAAACAAAAGCAAAGACTTCTGGATGAGAGCATTTAATTACAATGTTTATCTAATCACTGTGTGGCCATTTATATAAACAAAATGGCTTACAGCACTTGCTTTTCTGTGGGCACTAAAGGGTAGTAGAGGATTTTTTTTATAAAAAGCATATTTTAAACAAAATGATCCAAGACCAGAAATCAAAATTATAAGCATTTTATAATGTTTTGTTTTTTTTTTAAGTGTGAGTGGGGGGAGTTGAATCCAAGGCCTTGTACATACTGTAGTTGTTGTTGTTAGGTGCCATCGAGTCGGTATCCGACTCATAGCCACCCTCATAAGGTTTTCAATGGCTGTTTTTTGGGATTGCCTTGGGAGTGGATTGCCAGACCGTTCTCCCATTTTTGTGGTGCTGGGAATTGAACTTGGGTCCTCAGAGACTGCAGTGCAGCGCTCTACCAACTGAGCTAAATCCCAGCCCCCTTGTACATACTAGGCAGGTATATTCCTGAGCTCGAACTCCAGCTACTATTTTTATTTTTTGTTTTGAGACACGGTCTTGCTAAATTGCACAGGCTGCCTCTGGCCTCGAACTTTCAATTCTCCTGCCTCAACCTTCTGAGTTTCTGGGATTACAGGCATAAGCCACGGTACCCATTTTATGCTTTGTTTTTTTGAAAGTAATAGAGAAAATGAAATAAAAACATAGAGTAGTGCAGATACCACCTTTTCTTTTGCCTTATCCTTGGTGGACTTTTAAGTCCAGGAACTTGTGATATTAACAATGATAACACAACAATAATAGTAATGATGAGACCTAACACTTATTAAATTACTTATGCCAGTTGGTATTCTAGGTGTTTTTACCTATATTAACTCATTTATGCTCATAATAATGGTGTGAAGTTGATTTCTATCATTTCTACTTTATTTTATTTTATTTTATTTTATCTTGTTTTTTGGTACTTAAGGGCTGAACCCAGGGCCTAGCACATAGCTTGCAAGTGCACTACCACTGGGCGGTACAATCCGCCCTTTTCAAATTTTTTATCTTGAGACAGGGCCTCACTAAATTATGCAGGCTGCCTCAGGCCTCCAACTTGCACCATCCTGCCTCCAACTCTTGAGTGGCTCCTTCTCTCCATTTTAAAGATAAAGAAACTGAAACACGGAATTGTTAAATAACTTGTTCAAGGTCACCCAGCTAAATGCTTGTGTTTGAGCAGGCATAACAAATTTGGCCAGACAGTCTAGTATCCTAAACTATGATATGCATTTGAAGAATTTTTTTGTATACTTTTCATCTTATTGCCAGAACCACTGGAAATTACTTTGGATGATATTCACCAAAGAGCTTAATCCTAGCTTACATTCTATCTCCTCACAGTGCTACTACTATTTTTCATTTCCTTTGTTTACTTTTTGTAGTTTTAGAATAATTTTGACTAAGCTCATCAGTATAGAGGAAAGATAGGATATAGTATTTTTCTCATTTTATTTTTGATTTATTTATATAGAATATCTGCTTTTCATGTTTAAGAACATAAGACCTAAGCCGCCAAGGGTTGGTACAGAGATCTTTTGCAAACGTCCTATACTCGCATACAGCCTCCAAGAACTCTGCTGAAATTTTAGATTTCAGATGCATAGACTCAGGAAGGAACAATGTTTTCCTTGGCTATCTTTGATGTTTATGATATATAAAGTAAATATTTAGATTAGAAACATAGTTTTCCAATTTAGAAATGATTTATAGATTAAGAAAGTCATTAGTCAGATGAAGTCCTACCAAGGAGGTATAGGTAACTAATATCCACTTATAGCTCTCTAAAATAATATTTCTCCTCTGAGTTTGCCAGTTTTACATTAGATTTCAGCTTAACACTTTCAGAAAGTCACTGTTAAAGTGTAAATGAAATTACATTGTCAGGAACACAGTGACACATCATGCCGTTGTACTCATGAACGCAGTTTAATTCCTGTGGACAGCAGAGCCCATGGCCCTGCGGTGGTGGTACACATGGCAAGCAAACTGAATGACGAAGCCATTCAGAAGCAGGTATATGCCATGCTATGGGAACTAGGACCCTGGACAGCAGGGATGGGGGTGGAGTAGCTGTCATGGTATAAGGGCGGGGCTGCAGGGAGTTGAGACAAACAAACAAATGTCCATGGATTCATTTGTTCTGAAGCCTTCTCACTTTTGTAGTTCTCCTAATGGAAATGGCACCAAATTACATGTAGAGGCTGAATATTATATCTGAAAATGCAGGAGTTACTAGGTCAAATAGACCTGGATTCAAATCTAATTCTGTCAGTATAGGCTTGGATAAATTATTAAATATTTAGTTTTTCTCAATTTAAATTGTGGAAATTAAATTATTAGAATAGAAAACATCAAATGCCTCCTACTGTGCATATGGTAACTGTATGAATACTGTGTCTACATGTATAGATATTCACTAGATACAGAAATCATACATGTGTATGGATACATACATATGTTTGTTCATGGATATATTCCCATTTATACTATAGTGCTATCTTTCTTCCTTGTTATGTTACTTCTGCAAGAAACTTGTCATATTTTCTCTCTTTTACATATAGTTATCCCTTGGTATCCTTGGGTGATTGGTTCCAGGACTTCTTGCAGATACCAAAATCTGTAGATGCTCAAGTCCTTTATGTAAAATGGTGTAGTATTTGCATATAACCTATGCACATCCTTCTGAATGCTTTCAGTCTTCTCTGTGTCATTTTCAATACCTGATACATGCTATGCAAAGATTCATTTTACTGTATTCTTTAGGGAAGGGGTGTTCAACCTTTGCTTCCCTGGGCTACAATGAGTAAGAAGAATTATCTTGGGCTACATTTAAATTATATAAAATAGTTAGTGTATATACATAATAAGGCTTCTTTTAATATTTTTTATTATAAAGTTTAGAGGAATGAAAACAATATAAAACTAGTGGGGAGTTTGACCTTGCTTTTGTAAAACTAATCTATCAATATCTGGTTCAATGGAAGTGGTCATAATTCTTAGCTTTCAAGTAAATTTTGCAGTGGTCAATTTGCAGCATCTAGAACTGGGTTGAATTAGATTTTCAGAAATATTATTGGCAATTGATGAGTTTTCCTTCTGAGTTGCCAAAAATTCATGTAATCTCTAATGTACTTTAAGAGGTTTCAAACAGCTTAGAATCATTTCATATTATACCTTATTATACTCAACTGACTTGGCAGGTTGTGATAGTAACCTGACTCATGTTCCAACTGTGCCATATTTATGCTTATTTGAAGGTTAGAATTTGACACTGTTGTGCCATCTCAATGTGTTATGAAGAAACATTAGGTGTTGTTCTGTAAATAAGCACAATATCATTTTGGATCTTCAAAATTGCAACTATGCATGGGATCATGAAGAAAATAAATGCTGAAAAATGCATGATCTCAAAAGATTTTATAGGGCCACATTACTAGCTGTCCAGCCTGCAGGCAATGGGTTGGACATGCCTACTTCAGGAAATAATGATAAGGAAAATGTCTGTACCTATTCAGTAAAAAATGCAATTTTTCCCTGTTATTTTCAATCAATAATTGATTGAATATGTGATGCAGAACCTATGGTTAGGTAGGGCTGGTTGTATATATGTTTACTCTGAAACAAAATAAAAAGAACACTAGCATTCAGAGAAAGCACTGATATTCTTTTTGTGTTATGTCAAGGTGAAAATAGAAAGTTTTATTATATTTTATGAAAGACTGAAGAGTGAACCAGAAAACAGAAATGATAGTAGCAGCCACTATTTCAAAGGTGCGCAAGTGTATACTAGGCACTTAATGTATATCATTTTACTTATTCTTCACAATAGCTCCAGGAGGTAAGCATTTTCATCGTCATTTCTCATATTAGGAAATTGAGTGTTTTTGTGTTATGTCAAGGTGAAAATAGAAAGTTTTATTATATTTTATGAAAGACTGAAGAGTGAACCAGAAAACAGAAATGATAGTAGCAGCCACTATTTCAAAGGTGCGCAAGTGTATACTAGGCACTTAATGTATATCATTTTACTTATTCTTCACAATAGCTCCAGGAGGTAAGCATTTCCATCATCATTTCTCATATTAGGAAATTGAGTGTGTATTAGTCAGCTGGTGCATTGCTGTGGCAGAGAAACAGACCAAAACAAACTTATAGAAGGAAATATTTATTGAGGAATCATGGCTAGAGGATCAGTCCATAATGGTGACAGAGCTGGTATGGTGGCAGTGGATGGTAGGGCAGATGGCAGAAAACCTCATATCTTCCTGATCAGGAAATGGAGAGAAGTGGGTATGATCAAACCTATTGGTCCAGGTGAAAGCGTCCAAAGCTTTACCCCTAGTGACTCATTTCCACCCAGCTAGATCCCACCTCCCAAAGTTCTATAACCTCCCAGGACAGCGCCACCACCTGAGGACTAAATGATCAAGCACATGACCTTTAGAGGACATTTAGATCCAAAACATATCAGAATGGCTAAGTAATTTGCCCAAGGTTGCATAGTTAGTATATCACAGAGCTGTCTGACTCAAAACAAAAGCCTGTGTTCTATGGCTGTGTACAACCAGTCTTGCATTAGCCATCATTAATAGGAGCAGCCATAATGAAGCAGTGTCTATTCCTGGATCTCCAGTGTCTTTGTTTCTTTTCTCCTGGTGCTCCTTCCTCTACTATCATAGAGGTCACTGCAGCTGCTCATAGCAGCTACTGCTTTCATATACCTTTCCTTTCAAATTATTGTCACCAAATTTCTCACTGGAACCCTCTGCCTTCTTGGAGGCCCAGTCCCAACAGTGCCCCACTGGGAAATCCTCCAACCTCCCTTAGTAAGATCCAGAACCATGCCTGTTCATACTGCCTGGCTCAAGTAGAGTTTCTTACAATAATGGACCCTCCATAACTTTGTGGGGAATGAAAGAGGGGTGGTAAAGCACAGACTAAGTTCCTGATAGAGAAGGCAAAAGAGAGATGGCTGCTTAGTTGAAAGGCTTGTTACTGTTGTTAGGTGCCTTCAAATTGCGTCTGACTCATTGTTGTTGTTGTTAGGTGCCGTCGAGTCGGTATCCGACTCATAGTGACCCTCATAGGGTTTTCAATGGCTGACTGTTTCGGGATGGCTTTGGGAGTGGATTGCCAGATCCTTCTCCCATTTTTGCGGTGCTGGGAATTGAACTTGGGACCTCAGAGGCTGCAGCACAGTGCTCTACCCACTGAGCTAAATCCCAGCCCTTATGGTGACCTTATATATTGTTGTTAGGTGCTGTCAAGTCAGCATCCTACTCATAGCGACCCTCATAGGGTTTTCAATGGCAACTGTTTCAGGATTGCCTTGAGAGTGGGCTGCCAGACCCTTCTCTTGAACTCGAGACCTCAGAGACTGCAGCACAGCGCTCTACCAACTGAGCTAAATCCCAGCCTTGACCTTATATATAACTGAACAAAATACTACTCTATTTGACAGTGCTTCTTTGCTGTTTACAGGGTTTTCAATGGCCAATTGTTTTGGGAGTGGGCTGCCAAGTTCTTCTTCTAGTCTGTCTTAGTTTGGAAGCTCAGCTGAATCCTGTCCCCTATGGGTGGCCCTGCTGATATACCTTTCAGCATCACATTAACATGCAAGCCTTCACAGAACAACAAACTAACAGACACATGGAGGGAGCAGAAAGGCTTACAAAGTAGAAACTGTAAGATGTTTTCCCATGGAAGTAATTCTAGCAAAGGTGGTTAGTTTCTGTAGTTCTACTAATATTAAAACAGCAATCCAATGAACTTTCAAGTTCTGTAGTGCATGTGGGTTATCTTGGAGTTCAACCACCATTTATTGAATATTTCTACAAGGAAATGCTTTCTGAAGGGCAGAATAGCAAAATTATGAATTAAGTTTTAGAAAATAAGCTGCAAATTGAAGTTAACATCCTAAACCATTAATGTGTTATCTTTGCTTGTACCTCTTCTCAATTATTTATAGTTATAAATAACATATGATCTGAAATTTTGCTATTACATAAAAATCACTGTTCCTATGCCTTTCGTCTTTTAGCTACTTCCACCCCAATCCAATATTCATCATGGCACTGTATATACAATAGATACTCCAAATAAGGTGTATTGATTGGTTTTAAATAGAATTATCAGTCATCACAAAGAATGTTATTTCTTGAGAGATCTAGGGTTTTCACTTCAACCTTGCTCTAATTTTGAATTATATGGCAAAGTTATAAATGATATTTAGAGTATAAATTAAATATCACCTTCTCCAGCACCACAAAAATGGGAGGATGTGGCAATCAACTCCCGGAGCACCATAAAGCAATCAGCTATTGAAACCACCTTACTGCAGTAAGAATGGCCAAGATCAATAAAACAAATAACAACAAATGCTGGTGAGGTTGCAGAGAAAAGGGAACACTCTTACACTGATAGTGGAGCTGTAAATTAGTCCAACCACTTTGGAAATCAATATGGAGGTATCTTAAATTAAAAATAGATCTACCATATGACCCAGCCATAACACTATTGGGAATTTACCCAAAGGGAGATGTGTCATCATATTACAGAGACACCTGCATCTTCATGTTCAATGCAGCACTTTTCACAATAGCAAGGATATGGAACTAATCATAGTGCCCATCAACAGAAGAATGGATAAAAAAACTATGGTACATATACACAATGGAATACTACTCAGCAATAAAAAAAAATGAAATAATGCCATTTACAGCAAAATGGATGGAATTGGAGAAAATTATTTTAAGTGAACGAACACAGGCTCAGAAAGAGAAATATGACATGTTCTCACTTATATGTGGGAGCTGAATCAAAATTATAAGAAGGAAAAAATCCTATGTGGAGGTTGGAACATAATAATAAAAAAAAAGCTAAAGTCAGCCTAAAGTCAGCTAAAGTCAGGAGGAGGGAGAGATCTAGCAAAAGGAGGAAATCCTGGGAGAGGAGGGGGGGGAGAGGAGGAACAAGGATGAATGAGCAATGGGGGAGGGGCTGACCTCAGGGTGAACAGCCCAACTTTAATAGTCCTGGAAATAATTATAATAACACCAATAATACCAAAGAACGGTAGTAATATAGATGGGCTAGAAAATTCATGTAATAGTACTGACAATGTAAAAAGAAAGTTCACTACAGAAAAAGTTTCGATCTGAAACATAATTGGAACCCAAGGATATATAGAAAAATATTACCATAAAAACACAAGCAAATGGAAGAGAAATCTTTGGTGGGGGGGCTGACAGGGGGAGGAAATGCACACATGGGTAAGGGGGAACCTATATGAATAATGTACAACAAAGTGCATATATGGAAATGTCACAATGAAAAGCATGTCAGAATGAATCACATTAAGGTGTACATTAAAAAATTTCCAATTAAAAAAAAAAGAAAATCCTATGAGGGTCACTATGAGTTAGACCCAACTTGACAGCCCCTAACAACAACAACAACAACAACAACAACAACAACAACAACAACAACAGCATATTGACTAAAATAGGTAAATCTTATGAGAATAGGTTTGGATGCTTGTCATTTTTCCACTTGGCCTATAATTTACAGGCCAGTATTTGTTGTAATGATCTCATTCCAGGGAACACTGTAGTGTGGGCCAATATCCCAGCATTGTGTCCATCCTGAGGTTTGGGTAGTCTGTCCTAGAGAGCTTTAAGTGGCCTACTTGTTTGTCAGATAGAAGAATGCTGTGACTAGGGAGAAAAGGCCTATTACATATGTGTTTTCGGAACAGTAACAAAAAGTTGCTTATTTCACAAAAGGTATTATTTTCTTTTCAGATGTAACTGTGTGGAGCCACATAATCCCAGCAATGATACACTGAAGGAATGGAGAGAGTCCAATATATCTGCCTCTGACATAATTTGGGAGAACCTAACTGTGTCGGTAAGCAAAACATTGAAAAAGAAGTCATATTTTGGATCATTTATTATAAGGGATTTTGTGACATTTTTGAATTAATTACCCTCCCGAAGGTAAATTTTTTAATGCACAATATTATCAAAGTGTTGGCTTTGTTTTAATTTGATGTTCTTCCATTTCAAGTATCCATCTGTAAGCTAGTATTTTCATTCATTATTAAATGAAAAATTTTCTTTTTATAGACCTGAATTGCTTTGATAGCACACATAAACAGAATGATATGCCTGAGATGAACTGGAAGTACGATAAATATGAGTGTTGTTGACCTAAATGAAACTGTACGGCAGAACTCAATCTGCCTTTTGTGTAAGGAACCCAGAATGCTTTGACTTTACACTGTAATACTACCCCAGCTGTTCAGACTATGCTGGAGGAAGGGTGTCTTCTTAATATGTCATTGTAAATACTGAAGTTTTGAGAGGAACGTGAGTCACTTTTTTTGCCAAAATCCTTGTACTTCTCTCAATAGAGGCTTTCCTGCCTCCATTTTATTCTTCCACTGAAGAGGGATAGCAATATTTTTCACCTCTCACTGTTAAATCCTGTACCTTTGTTTTATTTTCTTAGGCTTTTCTCTTCAGTTTCTTTTTCTTTTTTCTTTTTCCATACACAATGGTATTTCTCAATTTTTCCATTTATTTATTATCTATTTTTCACATACATAATTTGTCTCCTTCTGTTCAATCTTGTTCTTTACAAAACTGGTTAGCTTTAATAAACATTAAAATCTGAGTAGCCATAGTTCCTTTTCTATCCTTCTCAGTTACAAACATTACAACCCAAAGCTTTTGCCACCTTACTTATTCATATAAGCTCAAATTTCATTATAGTGATCAATACAAAACCATATGAATTCTAGTTCATTTGATCAAACTTATACTATTTTAGCAAGTGGGCCAGAACATAGAAATCTTTTTTGTTGTGCCGATATTATAAAACTCCAAACATGATTCTTGTAAAAACTTGTGGCCTTTTGTCTGTTTTTTCAATTTTCTCCATTAAAGGTGTTCTTACAGAATCTAAATCAAGTTATTTAGTTTCTGTTTAAAATTCTATTCTGCACCTATATTTTACAACCTTTATTGCCACCCTAGTTATTTTATCTAGAATAAGACTTCCATTATTCTTATTTTCTTCTGTTATTGTTCACATTTATTCCTATTTGATTTTCTGGAGAAAAATACCATTGCCATGTTACTTCTACAGAAAACCATTTAAATTGACCAGTATAAGAACTGATGAGGTAAGCTAGGCAACATGGCATTCACTTGTAATCCCAGCAACTCATGAGGCCAAGGCAGGCAGATTATAAATTCAAGGCTAGAAGCAGCCTGCACAATTTAGTGAAACTTTTTCTAAAAATTAAAGATAAAAAAACTGGCTGAATTCAGCTCAGTGATAGGTCACTTGCCTAGCATGCAGGAGCACAAAAGTAAAGAAAGAAGGAAAGAAAGAAATGATGAGCTGAATAAGAAATACAGTTATTCAGAATTTAGACATAGGATCATAGTGGATCCATTCATTTTCTATCTATATTTCCCTTTTAAATTGTATTAGGTCTAAAGAATCTCTTGTTTCTTTCCCTTATCTCAATGTAATCTCATATTTGAAGTATTTAACATGATGACTCTATGTGTTTTATATTTTCTGAATAATTTAATGCTAAATAATAAATGCATTCTATTTATTAGCAAATCATGAATAATAGCCTTCTAAAAGGCAGACTGCCTGCAGCTGTAGCCCTGTGGCATCCGATCCTGTCAGATCTCGGAAGCTAAGCAGGGTCGGGCCTGGTTAGCACCTGGATGGGAGACTGCCTTGGAATACCAGAAGCTGTAGGCTTGGGTGAAGGACCTGGCAACCCCCTCCCAAAAGTCAATCTGCCATTGAAAACCCTATGAACAGCAGAGAAGCACTGCCAATAGTTGTACAGAAGGTAGCTATGAGTGCGATACCGACTCGACGGCACCTAACAACAATAACAACAAAAGACAGACTTACCACACAATTGATATGGCTAGTCATAAGTTAATATTTGATAATGGAATTTTCAAAGTCAAGTGGAGGATAGTGAAAAATATTTTGCAACCAAAGTAAATATAGCACTTGGTGGGTTTTTTTTCTTAATTTTTAAAGTTCTCTGCTAGCTGTTAGCATTCTGGCAGAAATTTTCATATTATTTTTCATTAGTTAAGGGCAATTTTTGCAATGGATAATTGATCATCATTACCAGAAATAGTCTTTATCACCAAAGAATATGCTGTATAATGAAAAAGCCTTATAATTTTTAGGCCCATGAAGAGCACAAAAATTTATCTTACATTGTTTTTTCCTTAGTTTAATCATTACTACTGTCAAAAGTGTTGTATTACTAAAATACTGTGGTAATGGCTATTATAACTAGTTTTATAAAAATAATGATATAATGTTTAATTTACATATTATTCATTTGGCAGTTCTATATTGTCTTATTAATTTGTTGTACATCTTATGAATCACAATTTATACTTTGCTAACTCAGCAAGGGCAGAGAGTCAAAGGGCTTCTTTGATTCTCACAGACTTCTGTATGCGTGTTATCAGGTACCATCAAGTTGGGTCGTCTCATTGTTGTTGTTAGGTGCCGTGGAGTTGTATCTGACTCATAGTGACACTCATAGGGTTTTCAGTGGCTGATTGTTTTGGGATTGCCTCAGGAGCAGATTGTAATGTCCTCCTGTTTTTTTGCCATGCTGGGAATTGAACTCCAGACCTCAGAGGCTGCAGAGTGGTGCTCTCCAAACTGAGCTAAATCTCAGCCCCAAGGTTGTCTCATAGCGACCCCATGTACTACAGAATGAACCACTCCCCAACACTGTGCCATGCCTGGCACATGTCAGTGCTTCTCTGCTATTCATAGAGTTTTCAATGGCTGATTGTTTCACAGGATTGTTTTGGATGTGGGTTTCCAAGTCCTTCTTCCATTTTATGTGGTACTGGGGATTGAACCCAGGGCCTCAGAGAACGCAGAACAGCACTCTACCAACTGAGCTAAATGCCAACCCTCTGTATGCATTGTTAGTTGCCATTGAGTCGGTATCCGACTCATAGCGACCCTCATAGGGTTTTCAATGGCAGACTGTTTCGGGATTGCCTTGGGAGTGGGTTGCCAGGTCCTTCTCCCATTTTTGCGGTGCTGGGAATTGAACTCGGGACCTCAGAGACTGCAGCACAGCGCTCTACCAACTGAGCTAAATTTCTGTATGCATAGTAAGTGTTAAATATTTGCTAAATACCCCAAAATGGATATTTAAAAAAAACCAAAACAACAACAACAACGAAAAAAACATAGTTCCAGCTCACATATTTCCTATTTAATGCAAATATTTTATGGGAAGCTAGAACACTTAGATTTCTATTTATATATATCCATATATATATATCCATATATATATATATATATATATATATATGTATGTATGTATGTATGACATATACAGCACTATTTCAAAATCAGCCATTTTATGGACTCTCCAGGAAATGTTTAAAATATTCACAGGCAATTAACTAGCAATTGGTTAAGAATTATTTTGGTGCCTAAATTACATATTTATCGTGTACATATAAAAGGGCCAGGACACTCATGCCAGCTTTAATTTTTTATTTCATCAAACTTATTTTTTGCCAACTTATAGAATTGTTGAAACTTAGAACGTGTTTGAAGAGTAATTAGTAGAAATCAGTTTGTCAACAAGTATTTTTGAGTACCCATTGTAAGTGGAACCATATGTTAGACTCAAAAGAAGAGAACAGGATTTGGATTTGGTTTTCACTTCTAAATTTCAGGACTTGTTCTCTGTGTGCATGAGTGAGTGAGTCAGAGAGAGAGAATGTGTGTGTGTGTGTGTGTGTGTGTGTGTGTGTGTGTGTGTGTGTGTTGGGAGTACGATTAGTATAAATGTGGAAATAAATGTTGAATTCCATTAGTTGCAATTTTACTTTTAAAATTAACTTCCTGTCCCCCTGAAAGCAAAAATAAATAAATGACATGTTTAAATTTGTTTTGAATTGAAATAATTAGAATGGCCGTTGGCCATTTATTATAGATTATAAGACAGTTGGATGATTTTTTAGATAGCATCCATGTTTTTAAGAATTAAGGAAAAGGCCGGGCATGGTGGTGCAAGCCTGTAATCCCAGCGGTTTGGGAGGGAGAGGCAGGAGGATCACAAGTTGGAGACCAGAGTCAGTGTGCGTAATTTAGCAAGACCCTGTCTCAAAAAAGTAAAAAAAAAACAAAAAACAAAAAACAAAAAAACAAAAAACAAACAAACAAAAAACAGGGCAGGGGGCGCAGTTCAGTTGTCCAGCACTTGCAAAGCATGCAGGCGAGAGGCCCTGGGTTCAACCCCCAGTACTGCAAAAAAAAAAAAAAAAAAAAAAAAAGGAGGATAAGACTAAGGCCAAGGAATGTTCAAAAGTGTTTTGTATCTCCACAAAAGACTGCAAATGCCCACAAATAGATAATGTGTTTACACTGGAACTTTAACTCCTCTTTGTACTTAGCCATTCTGCTTACCCATTACAATGCTTAGTGATTGCTCTAGACAAGGGCAGGAGAAGAAATTGACAAATAAAAGGATTTATTTTGCTACTTTACCTATTTGCACAGAGTTTTGAGAGAAAGAAAACTGAAGCTATAATTAAGGCCTGAAGGAATATTCTGTAGTTTTTCAATTAGCTAAGTAATTGTTCTCTGTATTAGGTTAGTATGGTGAGTTGGAATTTAGCTAATAAGAGAGATACCTGCAGTTAAATAAGAATAGGGGATAGACTGTTTTAGACAAGTGTCCTTACAGTATTTCTCAAGAATTGTAGGTTAGCATAGCTGTTCCAGGTAGATTTTACTGTTTTTTTTGCTTGTTTTCAGATGATAAAGTAGCTACCTGTAATTTACTCTAGAATCTTTCAAAGGTATTTATTTCTTACTGTCCAAGGATTCCAGGGCTTGATGTTTGATCATTGGGCAGACTCTATGTTGCTGATCAATCCATTTGTCCATATTTTTCTCTAAGATCTCTCTGTGCCATCTTACAATTCAGTTTCTATTCAGGGCTGGAATACCTCAAGAACTAATAAGGTCACTGGATCCTTTAAACTTTTCTTTTCCTTTTCATTTTGAAATGAAAAAGAAATAACTTAGTAATCTAAGTTTTAAAATAAAACAAGAGAAATGACTTTAAATTATTTTTTCCTTTCAAAATATTTAATATTTATAAAATGCCACTGTTCTTGAAGAAAATTTTTTGGACTTTGCTGCCACCTCATGGCTAAAACAGTGATTAGAAATTATTCTTCAGAGGCTTATAGAAATCTGTTGTTCATACTAGAAAAATAGACCATGGGGAAACTGCAGTAAATATGAACTTTGCCTTGCTTATGTAGTGAACTTTTGTGTCATTTGTTCTTTAAGTTCAAGAGTCCCATGTCTGACTCACAATTTCATTTGTGTAGTTATATATCATATTTTTCTTGCCTTTCTCATCTTTCTTTGTAGTTTTGTACTAGATAATGCTTCAAAATAGTTGTTCTTCTGTAATATGGAATAATCCCCACCCCAGGTATCCTATTGGTTTCCCAGCTCTGCTGCCACCCGGCAGTGGTAAGGGCACAGCAAATTGCTAAAACTTTCCATGCCTCAGTTTCCTCAGATATGAAATACAAATAATAACTTCTACATAATCTATAGTGTTAATATGAAAATTAATTAAAATCATGTATTTAAGTGCTTTGGCATTGTGTCTGATGTTAGTGACCACTAACTATCAAATACATCATATTTCTGTAAGTCTGATATTGGGAATTAGTAGATGTTAGGTCTAATACATAATGATTGGTAAATAATTGCTTTTATAAATTTGAATTAAATTTGTAATGATAAAAATTTAAAAAGTAGTCCGTGTCTAAATTTTACATAATGTGTTATTACCTACCCAAATAGAATTTGAAAGCACATACAATACCTGCTAAATCCTTTTGAGAGCCATAGGTGAACAGCTTCATCATCTCCACTGAAATTAATCAGATAATGTTAATTTTCTGAAAGAAAAGTGTACATTTTTTTTCTTAATAGCTTCATTTTTTCTACTTCCTGTGGCAGGAATGCAAGTCACTGCATGGAGAGTATATTGGACGAGCCTGTGGCCACGACCACCCCTATGTCCCGGACGTTCTGTTTTGGTCAGTGATCCTGTTCTTTTCCACAGTTACTATGTCAGCCACCCTGAAGCAGTTCAAGACTAGCCGGTATTTTCCAACTAAGGTACTTAGACTATAATTTTCTGGATCTACATGTAAATTATAATACAGTATATATGGAGTCTTACATGCTGTAGGACAAAAGAAAGAGCTTCTGATGGAATTAAAAGAAGCGTGGAAAGGCTTTTGTGTGAGGGACCTGCCAGTAGAAGTGGGATGTGGTGAGAGGGTGAAGAGGAAACAATTTGGGATACAGGTGCCAAGGAGGGCATAGGCTTTTTAGGCTTTTCTCTTCACTGCATACACCAAGGATCAACTGCCACTCTTGCACGTATGTTTTTGGAAATTCAAAGCACACATTGCATTACTGATTGTCACTTTCTTGCCTAGTGAATAGTGGGAAATATTCCAACCTGACAGAACCTCAAAGGAACCACTGTAACATTTTCTAATTGGGAAAGCCCCTGCAAGACTCATTGGAACACAATTCTCTTTTTCAGTTTTTAAAGTGTTAGTCCCTCCCCCTAACTCACCATGTTTGCATCTGCATATTTGGAAAGGGAAGTAAACAGAGAAACAGCTCAGTTCAATATTTAACATGCAAAGTAACACCTATAATGTCTGATTGGGCCAAAAAAAAGGAAGGAAGGAAAAAAGAAACAAAGAAGAAAACAAGAATTTTACCATTGAGCTATAGATTCTGATAAAGTTTCCACTCTGAGAAAATGTTTCCAGAGCTATTCTTTCCAGAGAGGGCTTCTTTTTTTGTCCCTTCCTCCTTTTCTGAGGCAGAAGATTCATTTCTTCCCCCCAAACCTTCTTCTGATTAATAAAAAAAATTTGTAAGTCAAAACAATCATAAGCATTGTGTGTATATTTGTATGTCTGTCATAAAGGCATCCTAGAAACCATATCTTGTTAATAATTATATAAGGATCTTTGCTCAAAAGTGGCTTTATAAATGAGGAATGTCTTGAACAACTGGTTTACATAGAATACATTTTAAATTGAATGAATTTTAAATTTGTCCATTCTGTTGTGTACATTACCAACTGCCATATTTATATCCTAGGTAAACCAATTAAAACTTCTTCACGAAAAATAATTTTATTTTATGGTGCATTATGTTTGTCATGGGCTGGGATTTAGCAGTTGGTAGAGCGCTGCGCTGCAGTCTCTGAGGTCCCAAGTTCAATTCCCAGCGCCACAAAAATGGGAGAAAGACCTGGCAATCCACTCCCAAGGCAATACCGAAACAGTCAGCCATTGAAAACCCTATGAAGGTCGCTATGAGTCGGACACTGACTCGACGGCACCTAACAACAACAACAACAATGTTTGTCATATTAAAATGTTACCTGTGTGCAAATGAGCCCTAAAATCCAGTTATATTCCTTCCATGCAACCTTATTCTGCGTTCTAAATGTTCACACACCTAGGCTCATAATAAAGTTAGATTTTAAATAAATATTGAAAATAGCACAACCATCATTGTAGCTACTCCACAATTCTTCATTCTGGAAAGGTTGGGTATATACCCATCTTAATGACAGAGATGCATAAATATATATTCAGGTTCTGACAGAGATAATGATAATATTATAGTGTGCATAAAATATAATATTATGATATTGTGTCGTAAAGTGTTTATGGAGTGTTATTCTAGGTTATGTTCTTGAGTATTCCTGGATATTTATAGCTCCTTTAAGTAACAAGTGTTTTCATTATTTTTAGGTTAGATCCATAGTGAGTGATTTTGCTGTCTTTCTTACAATTCTGTGTATGGTTTTAATTGACTATGCCATTGGGATCCCATCACCAAAACTACAAGTGCCAAGTGTTTTCAAGGTAAATTTATGATAGCACTTATCCACCACTCTGTCTCTCTAGGTCAAATCTCCATTTAGATGAGGTCTCTAACCCTAGTGCTTGGATTTTCATGAGCACATATGTAATATGCATTAATAGAACAATAAAGAAAGTGTTAAAGCATGACTAAAAATTTGTCCTAATATTAAAAATATAAAAAAACATAGAGCTAGAAACTTGAAGGTTGATTGAAAAACTTTCCTGTGAACTGTTGCAGTTGTAATATTTATGTATGGTACAACACTCCTAAAAGACAACTAAGGGTAATGTATTATCTTGAGATACAATTGCACAGTGGTTAGGACTTGAGAAACATGTAAGAATAGGTCTAGCAATAGAATTCTGACCATGTTACTAAGGAAGTATGTGACCTTGAGCCAGTAACTTATCCTCTTTGAGCTCCAGTTTTCTCATCTGTCAAACTGGGCTGAAGGTTTTGTCAGAATTATTGTCAGAATGAATTCCTTTAGGACTCATCTTAGACATCAGCCATGTTAGAACTCCCAAGGGATTAGAACTCTTTGTGGAGCTTCTGATGTAACTGAACTGGTTTTTTTTTTCCATTTTCACAAAATAACACATGCATGTGTCCAAAATAAGTTACTACATTATGTTGACATATTCTGTTTATATGTATGCCTGTGATTTTAAACTGAATGAAGGTTTCAACTTATTTATCTTTGTATGTCAGGACTAGCACTGTGGTCAGCTTGTTATTTGTAAATGTAAATAAATTTGCCAATAGTGAATGGTAAATATTAATATTACTTTATTTAATGTAAATATTGATTGAGAAAGCAGATTTCTGAGTTAGCCTATCAGAGTTCAAATTCTATCTCTATTACTTACTTAGTTTGGGATCTTAGGCAATTTTGTAGGTCACTGTATGCCTGAATCAACATTATCAATATTAATTCCTTATCAGTATTATCTTTAGAGTAGTGTGAAGAAAGAATGAGTTATAATAGTTACAGCACTCAGAATGGTGCCTACTGCCTTAAAAATGCTTCATGAGTACCATTATTATTAGTTATAGCCCACTCAGCTTGTCAGTTTATAATTAAGGATTCCCTGGTGGTATCTGTAAAACTTAACCTGATGAGATAGTCATTAATCTAGTTACTAATATGTACATTCTTTTATTTTTCTCAGCCCACCAGAGATGATCGTGGCTGGTTTATCACACCTTTGGGTCCAAATCCATGGTGGACAGTAATAGCTGCTGTTATTCCAGCTTTGCTTTGTACAATTCTAATTTTTATGGACCAACAAATTACAGCTGTTATCATCAATAGAAAAGAACATAAGCTAAAGGTATGTTTTAACATCCATTTTAACGTAAATAATTCTGTTTTAACTGTTAGCAGTTGATGTTTAATAGACTTTGCCTGTATTCTGTATTTGTTTTTACACTGAAAATTTAAAATAACATTTTGGGATTCATTATTTTTATCGTCTTACAAGATACTTTGTGTCTCAGTGATATCAAAATTTATTTGTTTATAGCATTTGGCTAAGCTATAAAGTCTGGTACCTTTCCTTCAGGGCTTAAAATAAAAAACATTGTCAAAGTGCTAAGGTTAGCATATTTAACATATTTTAATGACATAATCAATTCCAATAAAGTGCAACTTTACTAATTTGTCTTACATCTGGGATACCTCTATTCCTTCATTTGACCCTAAGTATGTCTATTACATTGCACTCATTGTCAGAAAAATATTACATCTTCATGTATATATACATATTTCTTATTTAATTATATTATTTTGAAATTATTATTTTTTGTAATGCATAAAACAATAAAACCCAGCCATAAATGTTATAATTTGTAAGTGATATTGTCGAATTTTATTGCAAATGTTTTGATAACTTTTCTTTTTTTTACAAAGAGAATAACTAAGAATAAATCTTATTTATTGTATTCTGATCTTGCCATTTTGCAATTGTAAATAACCAAATTTTTTCACTGTCATGCAATTTGTCTGGGACATGTGATATGAGTACTGTCATTTACAGGAATATGTTAAATAAAATCAATGACATCATTGAATATTTAATAATGATAAGAAGCAAGTCTTGTAAAAATAGAATATTCACAATCTTATATTCTTCTGGAATCATGGAGGACTTGCTAGCTATCTTCATGTACCCTTAAAAGAGAAAAAAAAATCTTTGTCAAAACAATAGGAATCATGCTTTACAGGATTTTGCAAATATATTAGAATGATTAAATTAGAATGATTAAAATCAATTAAATTATTTGATAGATATAATGGCATAGGTGTAAGAAAACAAAAATATTTGTAATAAATCTTATTCAGAAGGAATTTTGTGTATGTATTAGAGAGAATTTGTGTCTATCTTAAAGAGCAGTCCTCACTTTTTTTAGAAAGTAGCTCAAAACCT
>VMDO01016735.1:28198-46911 GCA_007922755.1 Pedetes capensis | reverse complement strand
CATACATGTGAAATTGTACAATATGTACTGCTGTATGCCCAGCTTCTTACAGCGTACTGTACTGAGATTATGCTAGTTTGTGTAACAATACTTTCTTCCTATATATTTCAGTGAAGTGTTTATTTTATGATTATATTATAATTTGTTTATCATCTCCTATTGATGAACTTCTGTTTTTTTCTCATTACTGGGATATTAAAAATAAACTTCTATGAAAAAGATATTCTGCAGGAATATATATTAATTTCTCTTAAGGTGCAGATCTAAGAGTAGAATTTTAGGGTTATATAAAGTTTAATTTTAGGGTAGAAACATACTTGATCATATTAGCATCTTCTGAGAAGTTTTGGAGTGAGATTATACCATTTTATACTTCCAAAGGAAGCATATGAGAGTTTTGCTTGCTCTTTATCTTCATATGATTTTGTAATCTTTTTAAATTTTAGCCATTCTAATGAGTACACATTCATGTCTCATTTTTTTGTTTTAATTTTCATTTCTCTATGCCACTCCAACTTTCCTATAGGCTGCATCATAATTTTATTATGTAACTTTCAACCTATCTGTTTCCTTATTTTTTAGGTACTTTTCTTTTGAATCTAGTCTGACAGTCAATTCACTTTAATTGAAGGATTTAGTCTATTTACATTTAATATAATTACTGATTTGGCTGGAATTAAACCTATGACCATATTACTTGTTTATTCTATCTGTTCTTTGTTCATCTTTTTCTGTCTTCTTTTGGCCAAATCAGGTATTTATTATTCCATTTTATCCCTTCTATTGGTTTTTTCCCCCATAAACCTGTCAGCTTGTGCTGTAGGGGCTTGTGTGTTGCTGAAAGGTATGCCATCAGTATTTCAGATACCAGCAGGGCCATATATGGCGGACAAGTTTCAGTTGAGCTTCCAGACTAAGATAGACCAAAAAGATGGATCCAGCATCCCACCTCTGAAACAGCCATTGAAAGCCAGATGAATAGCAGTGAAGCACTGTCTAATATAGTGCTGAAAAATGAGCTTCTCAGGTTGGAAGGCATTCAAAAGACAACTGGGGAAGAGTTGTCTCCTTAAAGTACATGTTATTGTTGTTGTTAGGTGCCATTGATTTGGGTCTGACTCAGAGTGACCCTATGTATGACAAAACAAAACACCCTCCAACACTGTTCCATGCACTATTGTCAGTACTTCTCTGCTATTCACAGTGTTTTCAATGGCAGATTGTTCCAGGAGTGGATTTCCAGGTCCTTCTCCCTAGCCTGCAGCACTTGGTATTCCCAGGTGGTCTCTTATCTAAGGACTAACCAGGCCGACCCTGCTTAGCTTCCAAAATCAGGTAGGATCTGATGTCAGGTAGCTATGGGTTCAGATCCTCAAAGTAGGGTTGACCTTAATGATGGGAATGAAGTAGAGCTCCTGGGAACTCTATTTGCTAATGTGTCACAACTCAAAATGAGAAGAAACACATTGGTTACAACAATGGGCTCAAACATACAAAGATTGTGTGTATGGCACAATGTCAGGTAGTGTTTCATTAGGTTATAAATAGGGTCACTATGAGTTGGACTCAACTCAATGGTACCTAACAAGAGCAACAGCATTGATTGCTTGGCTATATATTTTTATAATATGTTTCCAATTGTTCTTCAGAAGATTGCATGATGCTTTCTTAATTTATTATAATCTACATTGAATGGCCAATTTCCAGGTTCATGAATAACATAAAAATGTTACATATTCCTTCATCACTTTATTAATATTACTGTGTATTTTACTTTTTCATATAAACCCTTTGGTATATTACTATTAGCAATTGCCTTAAATAATCAATTTTTTAAAAACTTACATTTTTACAGTTTGTGAAGAAGGAGCAGGTGGGTGGAGAGAAATAACTCTGCTTGTGGAGATTCCAAAACATGAAGCCTATGAATAATTTTTCTCAATATAAGAAAAATCCCAGTATCCATGAAAGACTTGTTTCTCTACACATGCTTAACTCATAGCCATATTCCCAGCTGCCTCAGATCACTGCCTGCCTCAGAAAAAGCTTACTTCTACCTGGAATTTATTTCCCTTAGCTTTTTTTCTATTTCAGAACTGTGCAATGTGTTCCTAAACATGAAATTTTAGTTTGTCATTTTATTCTATTTTTCCCATCGAAACAATGTAGCATTATGTGGAAACTGTCAGTGCTTTATGTAAAACATTTATATTTTCATGACCTCTATGTCAAAATAGTCAACTTATATTGAGTTCGGTCAAAATATCACTGCTTTAGTTACTATTAGGATGCAAGTAACTTCATGAAGAATTCTAGGTTTAATGATATGGTCAGGATATTCAAAGCATAGTTCTTCATTAGAATAATTATGTTATTATCACAAAAAATAAATGTTCTGTCTTTGTTTCTTAGAGTTCTTCTTAGGATACAGTATAATGATATACATAAAGTATTCTGGAAATTATACAAACTACAAATATGCAAATGATTATAATAATGGTCTACAGTAGAATGCTAAATATTAGCATGAAAATATGTGAGGTCTTCATAGGTCTGAAGATATTTTAAATATATATATGTATATATATAAACATGCTATATACGTACATATATGTATATATATCTATAAGTATACATATATCCATATGTATATATACTTATGTACACATGCATATATGTATACACATATATACACATATATACATATATGTACACACGTATACGGGGCTGGGATTTAGCTCAGTTGGTAGAGCACTACGCTGCAGTCTCTGAGGTCCCCAGTTCAATTCCCAGCACCACAAAAATGGGAGAAGGACCTGGCAATCCACTCCCAAGGCAATCCTGAAACAGTCAGCCATTGAAAACCCTATGAGGGTTGCTATGAGTTGGATACCAACTCAATGGCACCTATGAACAACAACAATAACAACACATATACACATATATACATATATGCATGTATATATGTATGTATGGGCTGGGATTTAGCTCAGTTGGTAGAGTGCCGCTCTGCAGTCTCTGAGGTCCCAAGTTCGATTCCCAGCACTGCAAAAATGGGAGAAGGATGTCGCAATCCACTCCCAAGGCAATCCCGAGACAGTCTGCCATTGAAAACTCTATGAGGGTCACTGTAAGTCGGACACGACTCAACGGCACCTAACAACAACAACATATGTATGTATACACACACATATATGTACATATATACACATACATACATATGCATGTATGTATGTGTATATATGCATGTGTATATATATACACATACACACATATGTGTATGAGCATATGTATGCATAGGAACTGAAACTCTGTCTATTGTCCCCTATCCTGCGCTAGACAGGTAGGTGAGCAAGAGATATAAGCTGTCACATGGATAAAGAAATACCACAGGGCTAAAGGTAAGAGGATTATGGTTTTAGCAGTCATTAATGCTGCTGTTAATTTTTTACAAGGTGCATATTTGTTAGGGCAACAATCTCATTTTCCATAGAATAAGAATATCTTAGAACTTATAAAAAGACTTTGCATGGATATGCAATTTGACCTTCACAATAACCTTGGGAGCTTTGCTAGTCTGTCAGAGCAAATATCATTGCTCCATTGTACATATATGTAATGATATCCGGTGAGCTCAAAGATTTGAGCAGATCTCATAGCTCCTATGCAATAGAGCTGGGAATGGGGGACTCTTACCTCCCAGGTTTTCTGACAATAAATCCACTTCTCTTACTGCATTGTCCAATTACTCCACAGTTTTTAAAATTTACTCAGTATCAGGATGCAGAGAATTGCTTCTAGCAAGTTAATTTAATTAAAATAAATTTTGTAATTCCATTGAGATTTTCTAACATTAATTGAAGATTTTATATTTCCATTCAAGTCCTTAGTCACTCTGCAAAAATAATTATTTTAAAAATAATTATATTAAAAATGTACTAGATTTTCATGAACTATTTTTTGTTTTGCTTTGTTTGTTTGGCTTTTTCTCCCAAGTTTTACTCAATAATTCTAACAAGATATTCCAGATGAATGAATTTTAATGCTCATCTTCTTTGTCATGATTAATTGAGAAGTAATATAATTCATAACTCTCTTTGTTGTTAGTGATTAACTACAACCAATCCTGTATGTTTTGCTTCCTTAGGGATTTTCGCTGAGATACTCCTAGTGCCTTTTAGGAAAAGTCACTTCAGGAGTGACAGTGGTCTTCCTCTTGTTCCTTTGTATGGTTACGTCCCTACACTGACATTCCCAGCTTTTCCATTGACTTTGCTTTTGTCTTGGAGAAACTGTTGGAAATTGGCAATGCCCTTGATTCCATCTTCTACATGGGAGGTGAAGTTCAAGGGTGAACTTCAGAATTGGCTTCATTTTGATCCCTGCCTTGGCCCCAAGCTTTTTCAGGGGCACCCCAGTGGCAGCAGGGCAGAAAGATCCCATGAACCATTCTATTCTGCTTCTTGCACCTTCTTACCTGCCACCTACCACAACTTGACTACTTTTTAAAAATCTTGAAACCTATTTGATGTCAGTATTCCTTTATACATGCTATACTTTTTATTACAAAAATTCCTCTCTTTAAATCAGATGAATTCTTACTCATTACCCAAAACTGAGGTCAATATCAACCAAACTCTCTGGAAGCCCTCCCCCCGACCCCCGTACTGGGGGTTGAACTCAGGGCTTCACACTTGCATGCTGTGCAAGTGCTGGACCACTGAGCTGCACCCCCAGCCCATTTTTTCAGTTTTTGAGACAGGGTCTCACTAAGTTATGCAGACTGCCTCTGGTTTTGAACTTGTAATCTTCCTGCCTCTGCCTCCTCAGCCACTGGGATTACAGGCATGTGCCACTATACCTGGCTCTCCAGAAGCCCTTTCTAATGTTGGTAACTTGTGGTAAAGTCAACCATTCCCACACCAGTGATGCTATGTTATCCTTCAACAAAATTGTAGTTTTTTTCCAGTTCTGAATATTGAACTCAGGACATTGAGGCAAGAGCTCTACCACTGAGCTATGCACCCAGACCAGCAAAAGCCTACTCTTAACCTTAAAACATGGAACTTGGTTTGTGAGCAATATTTGTATTATATTGTACCCTATCCTCAAAAGCTAGAGCAGTTCAGTGTTGAAAATCTCCTATTGAAGTCTCAATAAACATTTGTTAATTTAAATTGAACTGAAAACTTGTAAATTTTAGCATGGAAAATATAATTCACACATTCTTGTAATAGTAAAATAACAACCCATGCTGGGCTTGCAGCATTTACTATCACCAAGAAAACAGAAAAATGTTATGAATTGAAGTTGAATTTTACATTTAATTTTAATTTATAAAGTATTCATAAATTGTCCATAAACCTGTAGATTAATCTGAAACTCGCTGTATTAGTCAACTGGTGTGTCGCTGTGGCAGAGAGACCAACCAAAACAAATTTATTGGAGGAAAGATTTGTTGGGGGCTCAGAGTAAGAGGATTGCAGTCCATAACAACAGTGGGATAGGCATGGTGCTGGTAGGCAGAAGTGCTTGTGGCAGACAACTTCAAATCTTGGTGAATTAGGAGCAGAGAGCAAATGGAACTGCAGTTCTGGGTAAAAACCCCAGCTCTCAACTTCCATGACCTCCCAGGACAGTGACACTACCTGGGGACCAAAGAGTCAAACACATGACCATTGGAGGACATTTTAGTTTCCAACCATGACACTGGCCTTATTTGTATATGTATAAAATATATGTCCATGCAAAAAGTGAAATGGTCCACCCTCTGTTTTTTCTGGTTTGTTTGTCTGAAGCAGGATCTCACTCTGTTGCCCAGGCTGATCTCAAAGGTCTAGACTCAAGGGATCCTCCCGCCTACACCTACCAAGTAGCTCCTAGGCATCACACATGTAGCAGTCACCCTGTGCCATAATGGAGATGTCTTCCTTTCTACTTTTCTGATTTTGTGACTCAAAGGTTTTTCTTTTTTCCCAAAGTTCAGGGATTCCATTCTAAGCCCAATAAATAGATGACTTGTATAAAGAAACTTAGGCACGCTTTAATTGCTCATCTTATCATAGGTGTAGTCATCATCATTGTTAGGTGTTGTTGAGTTGGGTCTGACTCATAGTGACTCTGTATACAACTGATCAAAACACTCACTGACACTATGCCATGCCCAGCACTATATGTCAGTTCTTCTCTGCTATTCATAGGGTTTCAATGGCTTATTGTTTCAGGATTGTTTTGAGAGTGGGCTTCCAGGTCCTTCTCCCATTTTTGTGGTGCTAGTGATTGAACCTAGGGCCTAAGACAGCACAGAGCAGCACTATACCAACTATGGGGCTAACCCCTAGCTCCATAGGTCTACTTTTGTTGTTGTTAGGTGCCGTCAAGTCGGTATCTGACTCATAGCAACCCTCGTAGGGTTTTCAATGGTTGACTGTTTCGGGATTGCCTTGCGAGTGGATTGCCAGGTCCTTCTCCCATTTTTGCGGTGTTGGGAATTGAACTCGGGACCTCAGAGACTGTAGCACAGTGCTCTACCAACTGAGCTAAATCCTAGCCCATAGATCTACTAGGTGTTATTAATTCTCCTGAAAACATAAGGCCATGTGGTCTTAATGCTGAAGGCAATAGACTCATGCAGAGAACATAGAACAAAGCTGGATGGGGCTCTGGCCCTATCAGCTCTGCTTAGTCACCTCTCACCAATTCTTACCACCAGACAGAAGAAAGCAGTTCCTGAGTGACCCCACTCATCTGGTGTCCCTGGCTGTCTAAGCCATGGGTTGTAGGAGGCGCTTCTCTTGTTTTTGCTCTAGCTTGTTGTTGTTGTTAGGTGCCGTTGAGTCGATATCCAACTCATAGCAACCCTCATAGGGTTTTCAATGGCTGACTGTTTTGGGATTGCCTTGGGAGTGGATTGCCAGGCCCTTCTCCCATTTTTGGGGTGCTCGGAATTGAACTCGGGACCTCAGAGACTGCAGTGCAGCGCTCTACCCACTGAGCTAAATCCCAGCCCTTTGCTCGAGCTACATTTTCCTAATTAGAACCATTGAAGAGAAATATAAGATTGTTGTACAATAGAAACAAAAGTCTTGCAGGTGTGAGAAAAATAGAACCAACATCATCCATGTTCAAATTGACTAGAATGGAAGAATGTTATTGTAATCAAAGATGCTCATCAAAACAAGTCTTGATTTCAAGAAAATTTCTCATCCTGGGACCATGACAAAAAAATTATGTGATGGTCATGGCTCTGCCCAGGCCTGCCTAACATGCAGACATGACCAAGGGGCACTCAGACCATACCATTTCAGATAGAGTTTCTCACCTGACATGTATGAATAATTAAACCCACAGACAAATGTACACCTATACCTTATAGAGAGAACACCCATATATGTTACAGATGAAAAGTAAAGTGTGCTTTAAAAATGACAAAAAGAAACACTTTTCTCAAGAAAATCACCTTTTCATTCCTTTCATCTGAAGACATCAGTTGTTTTTGTGTGTGTACTTGGGGGTTGGACCCAGGGCCTCACATGCACTTTGCAAGAGCTCTTCCACTGAGCTGTGCCTCCAGTCCATTTCTTATTTTTTATCTTGAGACAGAGTCTCGCTAAGTTACTCAGGCTGCCTCTAGCCTCAAACCTGGGATCCTCCTGCCTCCATCTTCCAAGTGGCTGAGATTACAGATGTATGCCCCTGTGCCTGGCCCTGAGGTAAATTTTGAATAACCTAAGTCATAGTTAATAAGAAAAATGTTTAATGTTGTTTGTTGTTAGGTGTCATCTAGTTGGGTCCAAATCATAGTGACCCTCATAGAGTTTTCTTTCTCTCTCTCTGTCTCTCTCCCTTTTTTTTCTCGGTACTGGGGGTTGAACCTAGGGCCTTGGGCTTTCATGCTTTGCAAGTGCTGGACCACTGAGCTGCACCCTCAGCCCATTTTTTTACTTTTTGAGACAAGGCCACGCTAAATTACAGAGACTGCCTCTGGTCTTGAACTTGTGATCCTCCTGCCTCTGCCTCCTGAGTTGCTGGGATTACAGGCATGTGCCACTGTGCCTAGGTCTCAGAATTTTCAATGGCTGATTTTTTCAGGATTGTTTATGGGAGTGGACAGCCACATCCTTCTCCCTGTAATGTAGGTAACAAAAATTGTTAAAGTCAATTTCTTTCTTTCTTTCTTTCTTTCTTTCTTTCTTTCTTTCTTTCTTTCTTTCTTTCTTTCTTTCTTTTGCAATACTGGGGTGTGTCTAGTAGCACT
This sequence comes from Pedetes capensis, assembly GCA_007922755.1. NCBI lineage: Eukaryota > Metazoa > Chordata > Mammalia > Rodentia > Pedetidae > Pedetes > Pedetes capensis. The sequence continues at coordinate 38,654 of VMDO01016735.1, read as the reverse complement.
TGCATGTCCCATCGTGCCTGGCTAACTTCTCAAAATACAAAGTTTGTTTTTATGACATGGTAACAGGATCTATAAATCAAATGACATTCAAGCACATTAAGTGAAGAAGAAAAGGAAGTCCAGTTTTAAACATGTGTATATTAACTGTTCTCCAGTAACTGTCAAGCTGTTTAATCTCTTCACAAATGACGATAAGTAGTTGTAAGACTTCAGCTAAAATTCTATCTTGGAACTGTGCGTGGCACACAATTAGAGCTTAATTTTAGCGATTTTATTAATGTAATCAATATTCTATTATCTATGTACCTCAAATAAAAGTATAATTCTACAGGTGAACTGAAAATACATGTAAATTTGCACATCAGTGTGGCAGAACTCAAAGTATTAGAATTAAACATAGTTCTTATTTATTCATATGTAGGGTGCACAAATATGATTATTTATGTTTCCTTGATTCGATGTCAGTGAAATTTGGTATTATGGTCAATGACTAAAGAGGATTGTTTTGTAAAAATTCATCAAGATAAAAAAATCTAGATAGACAAATAATTTATAAAAATGCACACAGATCTAGAGTAAGTACTCACAATTACATAGGATGTTGTTAGGAATGCTATTTTACTTTTGCTACTTATTTACCCCAAATCATTTTTCTTACCTTTGTATGTGCCAAGGTGAAGATAGTGCCTGCAAATGTAAGGATGTCTCTGTATTTGGCCTGTCTTGAATTCCTTCAAGTCTGGATGATAATGCCAATGGAGACTTTCAGTAATTCTCATGTCCAGAATTAAAATAGGTAACTAAGATCTCTTTTGCAAAAAGAAGAAGAAGGAACTTTGTAAGCATGCTTCTCAGGGAGGAATTATTAATAAGAGGAATTATTAATAACTGTGTTCCCCTTTCACTTACCCAGTTAAGTTCAGCTGTCAAGTGTGTCTGTTTGTCTCAGGAAATAACAGGAGTAAATTTATTATTATATCAGGTGCTGTCAAGTCATGTCTGACTTATAGTCGACCCTCATGGGGTTTTCATGGCTAATTGTTTCGGGATTGCCCCAGGAGTGGATTGCCACGTCCTTCTCCCATTTTTGAGGTGCTGGGAATTGAATCTAGGACCTCAGAGACTGCAGAGCAGTGCTCTACCAACTGAGCTAAATCCCAGCCCACGAGTAAACTAAGTTAAACTTATTTAAACATAAAATTACCAGCTTCCTGATAGATCCAAATTTTATCAGCTATTATTATTCAGCTAACTTAATATAGTGGGACTGGGATTTAGCTCAGTTGGTAGAGTGCTGCTCTGCAGTCTCTGAGGTCCCGAGTTTGATTCCCAGCCCTGTAAAAATGGGAGAAGGATGTGGCAATCCACTCGCAAGGCAATCCCAAAACAGTCAGCCATTGAAAACCCTATGAGGGTTGCTATGAGTCAGACATGACTCGACGGCACCTAACAACAACAACAACAACAACAACAACAATTTAGTATATTTCTATGCCAAAATTTAAATTATCTTTCTCTGCTGTTGCTCATTTCTGCTGGAGAACAGTGTCTCCCTCCATATTCTTGCTTTCTTTGGATGTGTAGACTGGCAATTGGTTTTGTATTTTGCACCACACACCTACTGTGAAAAAAAGAATTTACTTCTACTATCCTATTAGAAACCAGACATGATTCAATGAACACCAAAGACACATGTCTATAATATTTCAAAACAGTAGCATCTTTAGGACTATGGAGTTTATGGCTCATTTATTTTTTCATTGATTTTCATTAGAAAACAAAGATGGAGAACGACAGAATTCAGGAGTTAAAGAAAATCAAATTAACACCCTCCTGATTTCAACAAAGCTCTATGAAGTAATCCAATACCCGCAACCTGGGGGAAGAAGTGCACATCAATTAGAATGACATTAGATACGAAAGCAGAGGCCTGTGTACTTACTGCATCTGGCACGTTAATTCACACGAGAAAACTGTGACTGCTAAAGTAGTCACTGCTCTGGATTTGTAATCGCCTCAGAACCCAGTCAAGGCAATAGAAGAAAGAAGAAAAAAGAGCAACCTAGCAATTTTCGGCAGGAAGCGGTCATCAGAAAAGCAGGGCCACCTTGAACCCAATCACAGGTTCAACCAATTTGATTTATGGCAATGAAAGCCTTCTGCTTGTACTTGGGTTACAGCATGTCTCTTTATAGACATCCATACAATAGAAACCAGGGCAGGTGATGTACAGTAGAACAAAGCATCAATGTCAGCCAAAGGAAATTCTGCCATTAGGTGAAATTTTATCAGCTTATATAATTGGAAGGTGGTGGGTCAATGTAAGAAAACCACAAGGAGACATGTTCAAATTACTAGCTTGTTCTTTGCTGTTAGGTGCCATTGAGAGGATATATTTAGTAATATTTATTTCAGTGATATTATTCCTTAGATAATTGTGATTTAGCTCATCTCCTAGATATATATCATTTTGGAAATTTTGCTCATTATACATGATCAAATATAGCTCAGCATATATGTAGCAATAACAAAAAATCTTGAATGTAGCCGGAGTCAATACAATATGAAAACAGATTGTAGCCTTCTCTCTTCTACTTCCCAAAGCACTATTACATGGCTTTTGAAACTATTTCATCATTTTCCTTTAGTTCTTGGAATTATGTCTAAGAGGTCTCTCTGTGTAAATACAATGGTACTCCATATTCCCCGTAGAGCTGCAGAAATTCAGAAAGCTTCATACACATACCTGCTGTACATCACAATTCCTGGGAGCTTATCAGCTGGAAACCTTATGATTATGCCTCAAAGGAAATGTTGAGTCTTCATATTTCTCTTCTTAAATAATTAGAGGTTTAAAAGTGCCTCTTATTCATTTTGCAGTTCATTAATATGAAGGAAAACAAATGAGACTTATTAGTTCAATTTATAAATTTATAAATTCAGTGGCATAAATTGTCCAGCTAGAATAGTCTGTAGATATTCTATGTACATTATACATAATTCCTTGCTCTGAAGAAAAGACAAAAAATCTTATTTTATATGTTATAACTTCTAGTAACTCTACAGCCATAGCACCCTAGTATCCAATCTCGCCTAATCTTGGAAGCTAGGTAAGGGTTGGCCTGATTAGTCCTTGGGTGGGAGACCCCCTGGGAATACCAGGTACTGAAGGCTAGGGAGAAGAACCTGGCAGCCTACTCCCAAAGCAATCTGACATTGAAAACATTATGAATAGCAGAGAAACACTGACATAGAGCTGGGCATGACACAGTGTCAGGGAGTTTTTCATTCTGTTGTACATAGGGGCACACAACACCTAACACCACCACCACTACCCTCGAGTAAATGCTTTCCTAAATTGATGAGGAAGAGCCCAGCAAACCAAAGGTTGGTGACATAAAATAGTGGGCCAAAGTGTAGCTCAAAAATTTAACAAATATTGGACTCCATTTAGTCATTTGTAAGATGGGGGATAATACCCTCACATACGATTATCTCCTAATGCTGTTTAGAGTTCACTTGAAAGAAAGATGTCCAAAAATTCTTTGAAAATTATAGAACCACATTCTAATGACGAGTAAAATTATAAAATTGGATTCAAAACCATACCAATTAGTTGGGGGTAAAATGTGTTGCCCACCGAGCTCCCTGAAACAGCCAATGGCACACCACCTGTGCCATCAAGGGGAACATGATTTCTGCTTACCCCAGTCACAGCGCTCATGGTTCTGTTTCCTTCACACACCTGTTAATCACATTTTGAATACATCTTTTCTGAAATCGAGAAATCTCTGGTCAAAAGATTATGTTCACAACATAAACAAATTTCACTTCAACATAATGAAACAAAACTCTTGAATCATCTCCCAGAGTATAGGTGTAGTGGCCAGACTTTGAAAGGGATCTAAGGGAATTATAGTCAAATCCCCATCCTAGGCATAAGCCCCCTCGTTTTGAAGAGGAAGAGTATAAAAATTAGATTATTCAAGCCTAAATTATAGATATGATGTGACTAGCATTTCAGAATTTTAGAATTTGCAGAAAAATATGGCTTGAGGCAAGATTTTTTGGAGATCTAATGAATTTTTTAAATTAACTTTATTGATGTTCAATTGGAGTATAGTAAAATACATCCAGAGTAAGTACAAATGTATGCATTTGTGTAATTAACACCACAACCAAGATACCAAAGGTGTTTATCACCCCAAATTTCTTTTACATTCCTTCACACCTGCCTTTTCCCAACCCCTGTCTCCAGGCTGTTGCTAATCTGCAGCTGGTGTCTAAAATTCAGTTTCCAAAATTTCATAATAATAAAGTTGTTCAGTATGTAGAGTTTGTGATCTCCTTATATTGTTTTAGAGCCTCTCCTTTCTTGTTATAAAAATCAGTAGCTCTCTGTTTTGATTATATGGAAATGCCATAATGTTTATAGTTTAAGCTGTTGGTGGACATTTGCATATGATTCCAGTCTCTAATGGTTAAAAGTAAAGCTTCTATATCCAACTGGATGTGCATGTTTTCATTTCTTTTAAATAAATATTTAAGAAGTAAATGTCTTGAGTCAAATGAAAAGTATTTGTTTCCTTTTATTTAAAAACCTGCCAAATGACTAACCAAATTGATCATACCACTTCACACTCTTGCCAAAAGCATTTGAGAATTCAGGGTATTCTATGTCCTCTCAAACATTGGGTATTGTCATTCTTTCCGTGCACACATTATAGTTTCTTTGAAGTGCTAATGCATTTTTAAAATTTAGGTTCTGGTCCTTAATGAAGAATTACATTAGCATCTTTTCCCAGTTTATCATTTGTTCATGTATCCTATGTTGTGCCTGTCTATTCAGATCTCTTGCCTGTTTTGTTATTCGTTTGGGTTTTTACTATTGAGTTTTCATAAATTTTATATATTCTGGATGAAGTCCTTTATCAGATTCTCTCTCTTTTCCTTTCTATCTACACACACACACACACACACACACACACACACACACACACACAGAGAGAGAGAGAGAGAGAGAGAGAGAGAGAGAGAGAAACTCAAGAAACTCCAAGCAACATAACACCAACAAAACCACAACAAGACAAGTCAGTGAGACAGGAATCCTGCTGGGGATGAATGAGTGAAGAAGGAACCGGCCCCACAGTTTAAACTGCAAAGCAACATCTCTGCTGCTTAGGGCAGATGATCTGGCAGGACCCGATCCATCTGTTTTGGCAGCATTGGTCATGGAAACAGTGGGACTGGGACGTATGTGGCAAGCCTCCATTGGAGAATCACATCCCAGCCCCTCCCTCTACGGCAGAGAATATATGTTGGATCTGGGAAAGAAAGAATGCTTGAGAAGTGATCATGAACCTGGAACTGCCCATTATAGCCTTGGCCCTATTGGGAAGGCCAAGTCATGAAGTGCAAGTGGCCAGACAGCAGTCCATTAGAAGGTGGAAGTACCTGTGAGATCAAAGCCAAGCAGAACTAGAGTCATGAGTCAGCTGAGTTGGTTGTTGTTGTTGTTAGGTGCCATCAACTCATAGCGACCCTTATAGGGTTTTCAATAGCTGATTGTTTCAGGATTGCCTCGAGAGTGGATTGCCAAGTCCTTCTCCCATTTTTGTGGTGCTGGGAATTGAACTCGGGACCTCCGAGACTGCAGAGTCATGCTCTACCAACTCAGCTAAATCCTAGCCCAGTTGAGTCAGTAGGTAGCTCAAATTTACACTCTGCCCACCACATTTACACCAGCACCTCTCTCCACTGTACACCCATGGCCCCTGATAGTAGGTGAGAGAGAGAAGCCTGTGGCTGGCCCTACGAGAGTGGCCTGGAGGGTAAAGAAGTTGATATCACACATTACACTCATGAGATCCATTCCTCATGGAGGAGGGACTGAGCAACTCAGCCAGACAGAACAACTCAGAGAGGTGCCAGGTGTCGTTAGCCACCTTCCCATATGCACTTCCTGGAGCAGGCATGCGGTCCTGTGTGTGGTGTGGCCGGCTGGCCCAGATGCAGGGACACATAATGGCCCAACAGCTTGGACTCTTGCTTCCTGAGGCTGATCTGTCCACTGCCACCTCTGAACATTCTACTTCTCAGTGACAATATGGATCAACATGGATCGACATGGAAACAATATGTGGCAAGTCTTTGGCCCTTCAATGATTTATTGTTCAGCCACAGAAGGGTACATCCTTATTCTAGGGGTGGAAGTTTCTTTCCTGCCCACAGAGCTGGAGCCAGGACCAATCTTTTGTGGCTTACAGAACCCTGACACCCAGGCAGGAAATCCCACACAGCATCGTGTCTGACCCAGGGACCCACTTCACACCTCATGGTGAAGGTGAAGGTTACCTGGAAGTAGACCTTGGAGCCTACTGGTTATATTACATACCACACTGCTGGAAGCAGCTGCAGTCATAGAGTCCCAGGAAATCATTCTTGTTTTCTTTTGTTTTGTTTTCCTTTTTTAATCTTTGGTGCCAGGGATGGAATCTAGGGCCTTGAGCATGTGAAGGAGGTGCTCTTCCATGGAGCCACCCCAAGCCCTGGGAAAGCATGCTTGAGACACAGCTGAACGACTACCTCAGAGGAAAGTGGGGTACAATTCTCTACATGGGACTCATCCAGGGGTTGCTATCTGGTAGTACTTGTTTGTATCAGTCAGCTGTCATTGCTGTTGCAGAAGACCAACTGAAACAAATATGGCAGAAGAGATTCATTGGAAGTTCAGAGTTAGTTGACCACTCCATAACAATGATGGGGCAGGAATGGCTACGGCAGAAGGCAGGGCCCATGGCTGAGCAGGAAGCAGAGAGAGCACAGAGCCACAGACCTGGAATAAAACCTTCCAAAGAACCTCCCCCAGTGACTTACTTTTGCCAAGCTAGCCTTGTCTCCCAAAGTTTCCTGACTTCCTAGGTCAATGTCACCAGGTGCACACCAAAAGTGTGCCTTTGGTGGGGCATTTTAGCTTCAAACCATAGCATGGCTCAGTAGGAAGAATGTGAAGATCTCACAGAGAAAACAAGAGGTAGAAGTATTATTTCCAAGGATCCTCTCAGGTTTTTTCAATGATTTTCATCCCTGCAACTCTGCGTTCTGTAATCTCCGAAGATGACTAACTCTTGAGCACTCTCGATTTTCATGTCCAGTATTTAAAGGGCAAGAAGAGGCATCACCATGGAGGCAGCTATAGTTGATATTAGCAAGAGGAGGTAGGGCTGCTTTTTGACAAACAAAGCAAAGATAACACACACATAACAATGTACCCTACACACACACACACAAACACACATGTGTGCCACACACACACACACACACACACACACACACACATACACACACACCCCATATGTGCCCCAAATCCCGGACATTCAAAGTCAACTCTCATTGGGAGCTGAAATTCATTGATTTTCCCTTTTCTAATCCTCCAGGGAAAAAGAGGCCCAGGGGAATTCTGGAGGAGGTGGCATGGAGCACATCTTTGGGGAAATATATCTGTGCAGTACTAAGAGGTAGAAAACATGATGTCTGTGTGGGAGAGGGGGTGATTTTAGAGACCATAAAAACTTTCCAAAGTGTAATTAAATGATAGCATTGGCATCTCCCTCTCTGTAAGCATCAGTACATTTATACATGGTCATGTTTCTGCCAGTCTTAGAGCACAGAGGGAATTCTATGTCAAGACTCTTCCAGTAATTTATGAGGTTCTCTAATGACGAACTTTGATCCAAAGACTCCCTGTTGATGTGCCCAAAATATTCATGGAATTAGGTCTGTTCAAGTCTCTTCCTACCCTAATCAGCCTTCCTCTCTTCCATTCTTCCACAGGAGTTAGACCTGCAACATAGTCTGAAGACCTCCCACCTGCTCCTTCTTCTTCCAATACACCACTTTAATACAAGTTGTACAATCAGATAAGATACGAAAGAACTCAAATTTCCACTCATGCTATGTTATTGGAGAGCTCTGAATGGAGACAGAGAGGAGAGGTTTCTAATAGAAATTACTTAGGAGGAAAAATATTGTGCATCTAACAAATACCATCATCTCATTTTACGTTGGCTATGGAATGTTTGCTTGCAGCCACAGCCCTGTGGCATCTGATTTCATCTGATCTCGGAAGCTAAGCAGGGTTGGGCCTGGTTAGTACTTGGATGGGAGACCTCCTGGGAACACTAGGCGCTGTAGGCTTGAGAGAAAGACCCGGTAACCCTCTCCCAAAAATCAATCCGCCATTGAAGACCCTATGAACAGCAGAGAACCACTGACAAGAGTGTTTCCCCTGTTGTACGCAGGGTTGGCATGAGTTGGATATTGACTCGATGGCACCTAACAACAACAACGACAACAACATGGAATGTTTATGGGAGAAGAACATGGCAATCCATTCCCAAGGCAATCCCTAAACCCAGCCCTTGAAAACCCTATGAGGGTCGCTATGAGCCGGACACAACTCAACGGCACTTAAAATCAACATGGAATGTTTTGGAAAATGCATAGGGCTCATTTTTGCTTTGTGAAATAAATTTGTGTTTTATGAATATGGCAGGAATTTGAGTACTGTTTACAGGTAATATGGTCTGAATATGTCCGTAGGAGGCCATTCACAGGTGTGTTGATAGAATGAGAAGAACAGGAAATAGAAACAAGTTAAAAAATCAAGTACACTGGGAAATATATGGGAAGGAGATAGAGTCATTGGAAGAGGCAGTGATTGATTGTGGCTGGCAGAGGTCCCTGGTTAGAATATCATAAATAGAACCCACGAGAAGCAGCACATTTTATATAGTAGTGGGAAGGGTAGATAGTGGGGAAAATGATGAGTTCTGTTTGAAATATATTATGAAGAAGACATGTATAGGGTATATCCCATTCAAATTTAGTATGCAGAAATATTACAAACCACATGTGGGAAATTAACTATAAGAGATTTGATAAAAATAATCATATAAAGAACTTTTGGACGTGAATTCACTATAGAAAATATGAAAATATCACACCCATCTAAATTTGCATATAAAGTATGTTTACAATTCTCAAATGGATTCTTGAAAAGAATTAAATCCATTTAAAACAATAGGTATGAGCTGGGCACGGTGGCTCATGTCTGTAATCCCGGCAATTTGGGAGTTGGAGGCAGTAAGATTGCAGATTTGAGGGCAGAGGCAGCCTGTGTAACTTAGTGAAAGCCTGTCTCAATTTAAAAAATAAAAAAACGGGTCTGGGGGTAGAGTTCAGTGGCAGAGCAATTGCAAAGCATGAGCAAGACCCTGGGTTCAACCCTCTAGTACCCCCGCCCCAAATAATATAAAACAACAAAACCAATAGGTATTTAAAAACAATTATAGACACAAATGAATAAAGGTGGCTATAAACACTTAAAGTCTTAGAAATAAGAGTTATATCAAAAAAGCAAAAATATAACAAAAACCAGAAAGTTCAATTTGATGACACTGATGAACTTATTGAGATAGTTGTTGTTAGCTGTCCTCGAGCAGAGTCTGACTCATAGTGACTCTATGTATGACAGAATGAAACACTCCTCAACTCTGGGCCATGCCTGGCACTATATCAGTGCTCCTCTGCTACTCATAGGGTTTCCAGTGGCTGATGGTTTTGGGATTGTTTCAGGAGTGGGCTGCCAGGTCCTTCTCTCATTTTTGTGGTGCTGGGGATCAAATCCAAGGCCTCAGAGAGTACAGAGCAGCACTCTACCAACTGCGTTAAGCCCCAGACCCCTTAAAAGTCCTACATATTTATTTATATCAATTTATTATTTTTCATTTTCTAAATCACAATTTTTACTTTTTTATTAACTTATTTATCTTGTCTGGCTTAGTAAAAGAAAATATTGAAACTCTTGAAATTTGTGCCTTGTAAGGTTTGGCACCACTGTCTAAGTTTATATATATGTGTGTGTGTGTGTGTGTGTGTGTGTGTGTGTGTGTGTGTGTGTGTGTGTATGTAATATGTATATGTGCATATATATATTTCTAATTGTCATCTTTCTTAGTCTATTATGTGTTCAGAAGACTTTAAACTTTTCCAAATGGTAGCTTGTTTATTTCTAAGTTAATTTTACTTCCTTATTTCCGTCTTGGGGGATAAATTGAAAAATATAAAGCATATTAAAAATTTTTTGGGCTTTTAAAAAAGGAATATATTTTAAAGGGGCTGGAGTGTAGCTCATTGGTAGAATACTTGCCTAGGACAGGTCCTGGGTTGGATCACCAACACTAGAAAAAATAAAATAAAATAAAAAGAAGCAAGAAAGAAAAAGAAAAAGAAATATTTATTTAATTTGAATGGTACAGAGTTAGATTTTTCATTAAAATAACAATTATTTTGTTGTTGTTGTTGTTAGGTGCCATCGAGTCGGTATCTGACTCATAGCGACCCTCATAGGGTTTTCAATGGCTGACTGTTTTGGGATTGCCTTGGGAGTGGATTG
>VMDO01016735.1:0-28098 GCA_007922755.1 Pedetes capensis | reverse complement strand
TCAGCCATTGAAAACCCTATTAGGGTCGCTAGGAGTCGGATACCAACTTGACGGCACCTAACAACAACAACAATGAAACCTATAGGAAATCAAAAATATTGGCTCTGTGCATGGCACACGTATATAATCCCAGTGACTCAGGAGGCTGAGGCAGGATAATCATGCTTTCAAAGCCAGAGAAAGCTGTGTAGCATACTGAGACCTTGTCTCAAAAAATAAATGAGGACAGAGGTGCAGCTCAGTGTTACAGAACTTGCCTAGCCTGTGCAAAGCCCTCGGGTCAACCCTCCAATACTAAAAAAGAATATTTATTTTGGGTTGCTTGCATATTTTTATCTTTATATTTAAATAGATATTTAATTTGAAAAATTTTATATTTTTAACTATGGTTTGTACATTTATTCAATTAAATTTTTCTCATTTCTAATTGCTAAATCCATCTTATTAGCATTTCTTAACCTATGTATGCATAATCACAGGTGTTCACTAGTTATTTCTGCACATGCTGAGGATAGTATCTTATTTACAACATAACATAAAATACATTAACTGAGTCAGTATTTTGTAGATATGGAGTATAGCTTTTTTCCTGTTTTCTTTGTTTAATGTGCTTTAAAAATTTTTTTGAATATTTTTTCTTTTTTTTAAGAATTTTGCTTTGTATTGAGAAATTACTAATATACATTTAAAAATACATATATTAAATACTTAGTTCGAAGGGGTTTGACAATTGTATATACCCAGGTAATTGCCAACCCAAACACCACAAAATATTTCTTCCCAGCAAGTTTCCACACACCCCTTTCCCGTAAAATATCTCATGAGCCCAAATACATACTTTCATATTTCCAGCATTTTACATTATGTACTCTCATTTTAAAATTTTTTTACTCTGATTTTCAAAATTTTTTTATTGATAAAGTGTATGTATTACTTATACAATTCATTGGCATTGATTACATTCACAATATTGTGCAATCAATCGCCACCGTCGGCCTATTTACAGCACCATTTTATTTTATTTATTGAATTTATTTATTTACTCATTCATTTATTTATCAGTGTACAATATAATGGGTTTCACAATGGCATTTTCATATAATTTTGTACTAAGATGCTTTTAAAAAATCTTTCATAATTTACTATACTTTCTTTCATGTTTCTTTTTGTTAATAATATCTTTTTAATGAAGGCATTGAGTTATTTACCAGTTTTGTTAAATTTTTAAAAATGAAAAATAGTTTTTTCACTTATCAATGCCAGGAATTGAATGAAATATGTTAATAACCATTGTGGAATATTACAAGTTAAATAAATCATTTATCATTCCTGACCTTGCATCTTCTACAACTGATTTGTTTGTATACTCTAAGAATATAAACCCAGTTTTGTTCCTTAAATTACAGTAGTTTCATTGTATATAAATTACTGTATATAAATCATTTCAATTTGATTAGTCCCACATTCACAGATTGAAAAGTATCACCCAATAATGAATAGGGTGGATTACAAGGTTATTGCTCAGTCTGAATGATTGCAAACCTGTCTCTTTAAAACACATAAATGAAATTGTGTATATTCTTTAGGTAAATCTTTCAATATTTTATCACTCAAGTTAGCTGAAGTCTGAAAATTGCTTCTAGATTTCAGAAGGTTAATCCTGAGCATTGGTGAGGGATTATAAACAATAGCTAAACTTCTCTATCTTCTAGGCATTGTGCCAAACACTTTGCACAAGTATGATCATTTCAAAATTAAACACTGATAAACAAATATAAAACAAGTAATTCTTTTAAATAGATATAATCTCCATTCTCTCTATATTGTAAACTTTTAGCCCTAGCAGATCCAGGCATTTTACAAATGACCTCCTTTAAATTCAATAAATGTTCTATAAATTTATTTAATTTGGCTTAAAATATTTGTTTCTTAGTAGCATTTTTGTATCCATGTTAATATGTGTAAACTGTTTTAATATATAAGATGCTTAAAAGCTATTATTTCCTCATTCAAAATTTTGAACATTTATTTTTTATTAATTAATGCTTAGTTGTCAAATAGCAGTATGTATTTATGGGGTGTGATATTTTGGCTCACAGACTCCACGGCACCTAACAACAACAACATACATTGTACAATGATCAACTCAAGATGCTTATATTATCCATCATCTCAAGCATTTATCATTTCTTTGTGATGAGAACATTCAAAATTTTCTCTTCTAGCCATTTTGATTTATACAATACTATGTTGAGAACTACAATCACCCTTCTATGAATAGAACACCAGAATTTATTTCTCTATCCAACTGTGACTGTGTGCCCATTAACCATTACCTGTTGCTCCATTGCTCCCTTTCTCTCCAGTCTCTGGTAACTACAATTCCACTCTTTACTTTTATGAGCTCAGCTTTTTTAGATTCCACATATAAATCAAATCATGTAGAATTTGTCTTTCTGTGCCTGGCTTATTTCACTTTACTTTTAAGCCACTCATTTTGTCACAAATGGCAGGATTTAGATCATTTTTATTGCTGAATAGTATTCCATTATGTATATAAAACCATATTTTCTTCATCTAATCATGCATTGATGGACACTTAGGTTAATTCTGTATTTTGGCTATTATAGATAGTGCTGAGAACTTTCAAAGGAAGCATTATAAAATGTTCAATGGGTAAAATATTATTCTTACTTTAAGAAACACTAAAGGAGAATAATAATGTGTGCCTCATAAAAGCACACCCCATTTTAATCCTGTATGGTTGTTTTTTACAAATAGCACTTGAATGTTTTAAGAATAATATTCTGAAAAGATCAAGTAATTTTATTCTGATCTTTTCAAAAAGTTAAAGTCTAAATCCAATTCCAATGAAATTTACTTGAAAATTCTAAGTATAAATTTATTTATATGAGTAAGATGTGGGCTAGGATTTAGCTCAGTTGGTAGAGCACTGCGCTGTAGTCTCTGAGGTCCCGAGTTCAATTCCCAGCACCACAAAAATGGGAGAAGGGCCTGGCAATCCACTCCCAAGGCAATCTCGAAACAGTCAGCCATTGAAAACCCTGAGGGTCGCTATGAGTCGGATACCGACTTGATGGCACCTAACAACAACAACAAAGATGTATAACATCAACAAAAATGCAATAGTCCTGTTAAGATGGCTAAGATAAATATTTTGAAAAACAATGCAAAATTGTTTTACTCATGTGTTTGTAAGCATGTGTGTATACACATTCACACACACACACATACACACACCTATATAGCTGGATATGCACCTCATAGCACATCATACACATACACGTGCATATGAGTAATAACAGGGTAATATCAGTGGGAATGTACTCTATCATCTGAAAGCCCGTCACACAAAGACCAGACCAGAGAAGACACTTGAATGCAATCTTAGAACCTCACAAATGGCCTCAATTGTATCTGAAATTCTTACAGCACATGGTGAAATTAAAATATTTTAAAATCAAGGTCCTTTGTTACTATGGGAAGATTGTGGCACATGAGGCAGCTGGGGACGTTCTCTCACTCAATGTTCTGATCCATAGTTCAATCTTTAACATAAGGGTGATTGAAAGGGCAGATTCAATGTCAAATAGGAGGTTTTCTCTTTTTTTTTCATTCTATTTTACAATCAACCACAAACCACTCACACCTGCTAAAACAAAACCTAAAGAGGCAGGTGAAATAAAAAAATGTTCTAGACCAAGAAGTGGGTCCCGGGTCTTTTAAAGCATTACCATGTCATCCCCACCCCCTACACACAGTTTTCAGCAAAAGTGGCTTAATCCTTCAGGAAATTGGATCTAACTTTCAAATGATTCACTATTTATTTCTATTTTATAAGTGACTTAGCAAACATAAACATAAAATATGTCTTATGGTTTTTTGAAGCGAAAGAAAAAAAGGAGTTGCATCTTCTAACAGAAGATCAAGGAGATAAGCTGAAGCTAGTATGTTTTTCCATTTTTGTGACTTAGAATTTTCATAAAGAAAGACAATAGTTATGCTGAACCAATTTTTGTGTTTTGGTGTGTCTTCTAAAAGCCCTGAGCCACGTTAAGAGAAGAAAAGCAAAAGAAGTGTTTAATTACAACAAAAACTAACTATAGTATTTAAATTCTCTAAACTTTATCAATTCTGAATGCTATGCAATTGTTTTCATGTTAATTATTCAGTAGAGAAATCATATATGGTAGCTTTTAATTTAATGAGATGTTTATACAATAGTTTTGAAATCATGATTTGAATTAGATATAATAGTATCAGTGTAATAATGAAAACAAAAGAAAGTTGTTTTTCTTTAAATTTCATCAATTATTTCTTTTTCTCATAATAATTAAAATACATTTCTAATGATGCAAATTAATGCCAAATTCTCTGACATTTAGTGTTATCCAAAAATGAGGATGAGGTTTTCTATATATAGATGTCTAGCTACCCTCGGAAAGATTGTAGTCATGTACTTTCAGCACTGAATATTTTCACTTGTTGGTATCAATCCATCTATGATATATTTGTCTTTACAGTTATATACTTTGTGTTTTTCAACAGCAGCCGTAGTTTTATTTGGTAAGTACTACAATAGAGGAAGTTACATGTTACTTGCAGAGTTTCAAGAAGAAAGCAAAAATTATCTCAACCTTTTTCTCAGGTAATGCTTCAGATGAAAATATTTTAGACTTTGAGGAATGAGTGAAAATTGGCAAGGAATTAAGTAAAGAATGGCCTAAAGACATGGGATAGAATGAGTAAATGTAGAGTTGTATAAAGAGTGTCTTTGCAGGATCGTAAGTAGCCTGTGTGGGTGAGATTTAGGTTTCATGAAGGAAAATGATTAGATGCTTGAGGATAATATCTCTCAATATTGGTGACTTCTGTATTTAACCCTCAGATGATGAAACATAAGCAAATGATATAGACAAGTATAATGTAGATATATACCCGACAGATATGTACCAGGTGGATTCTAGTATAGAGTCTAGACAGATGTCTTTGGAATCTACAGGGAAGAGAGATGTAGAAAGACCAATCAAAATGATTCCAATCAAACTGGCCATGATGATACTCACTTGAAGTTCCAGATGTTTAGGAAACTGTGGCAGGCAGATTGTTTGAGTCCGTGAGTTTGAGATCAGCCTGGGCAGCAGAAAAAGACCCTATCTCAAAGAAAAGTAGAATATTCCAATGATACAGGCATGACATGATGAGTGATTACATTAAACAATTAGCAATGATACAGGAAGAAATGACAGATTAGAAAAATAATTAAAATACAAATAACTGAACTTTATAATTCATTCAGAAGGTGAAGTCAATAAATATTCTCAGGATGTTTGGTGACTAGATTGATAGTGTCATAATTAATTGGGACAAGCAATGCCTTAATAGAAAAAAAAATTTATTCATCAAGATACAAAGCTTGTTTATGGATTTTAAATTTGAGATATAAACGATAAATATGAATGAGGAGAATCAACTGACAATTAAAAATATAGAGCCAGGCACTGTGGCACATGGTTGCAATCCTAGCCACTTGTGAGGCTGAGGTAGGAAGATGACAAGGTCGAGGCCAGAGGCAGTCTGTGAAAATTGGTGAGATTTTGTTGCAGAATAAAAAATAAAAAAGGGGGCCAGGGGTGCAGATCAGTGGTAGAGCATTTGCCTAGCATTCATGAGGTTCTAGGTTTAACTCCCTAGTACTACAAAAACAAAAACAAAAAACAGCAAAATTTTGATAATTTATATTGACAAACATCTGATAACTGTCGAAATGAAAGCTATGGATAGTAGATCAGGAGAGAGGCACATAATTTTATATTTGGGTAAGTTCATTGATATGATCCAGCTACAAGGGATATAATAACCTTTTTTATTATTTTTTTTTCTTTTTCCAGCACTGGGAGGTTGAACCCAGGGCTTCGTGCATGCTAGGCAAGTGCTCTACCACTGAGCTGCACTCCCAGGTTCCAGAGTCACTGGAATTGAAAGCTTTTGAGCTGGCCTCTGGCTTAAAATTTTGCATTTCTCTTGAGGCAGTAACTATCTCTCCTGAGATTTGTGCAGTCATAAGCGGTTGGAGATCCGTGGATAATAAGAAGTGGTAGGAGTAACAGAAGAGAAATCTGGTTTCCCCTTGCAAGATAATTCCCGAAGGTAAGGTCACCACAGAGCCTTAGAGCAAAGCAGGCGTTCAAATGATAGGGCCAATTGTCTGCCTGGGCTGGTTAGGCAAGCTCAAGTTCAGAGGTAGAGGAATCTGAGGTGTCTGTGTCTTCCTCTGTGCCTGCTCCCCAAAGCAGCTCATGTTAAACATCTGCCCTATTGTGCCAAATCTTTCACATGAATAATTTCATGGCTTTAAATTCAATTAAATTGGCCTTTCAACAATCTACAGGTTGGATATTTTCATTTGGCTCTTGGCAGGGCCAATCTTTTTGCTAGGAAAAACTATTTTAAGGGAGTCAGAACATCTTTAGCTTTCAATTCACATTTTGAACTGAAAATTGTAGAATTGGAGCTATTTTCTCTTCCTTTGTAGTGCTGTAAGAATTGGGTTTCAGGCAGCAGAATCCTTGGAGAACTAGGAATATGGAATCCAAATCCGTAACTGACAAAGTCTGGGTGGGGAGAAGCAGAGAATACATTTGGAGGTGGATTCTTTGGTTTTGCTGCATGCAGTCCTGACTGTAGGTTACAGTACCATCAGCGAACACCTCTTAGAGGCCCACGTTGAAGGCCAGACGGGAATCAAGTGACAAGAGGAAGTCACAGGTAGTTTAAAATAAGGAAGAGGCCAGCTCAAATTCCACAAAGCATGTGGGGATCCAGCACAAGCAAAAATGTTGTCCAGTATTGTAAAGACCAGTGTGCTACCATAAGATCGTGAGCGTAGAGAGCAAAAGTTGTATCAGAGATTAAGACTAACACACAAGGAGGAGGTTTTGCCAGTATTGGAAAGGGGTGCTGGTTACACTTCTGGAATTCAATTATAAGCTTAGAATTATACTGAATTTCTCTTTGATCTTGGCAAGTGATGTGTTTCAAGTGGACATGATTGGAAATAGAAAAATAAAGAAATAAACTATTCCTTATGCTCAGTGTCATGGAGACTCTCAAAAAAAGCTTCTATAATGAAAAAATTTCTATTTCTTTCTTGTTATTTATTGGACTTGGAGATATAAACCAAAAAATAATTCATTCTACTTCTAATTTTTTAAGTTTTTGTTTCTCTATCTTTCCTTCAAAACAAACAAACAAAAAGATTTCACACTAGAAGAAAGTCAAGGATAGCCAATCTGACTGTAAATAAAGTGTCTTAGGCTGCTTATACATTCAATACACACTCTCTTGCCTTTTTACATATCACAACTAGGTAAAGAAGAGTGAAGATTTGAAGTAGAACCAATTATATAACAACAATAAATAAATATAAAAATAAATGTAATAAAAAATAAATATAAAAATTGTCCATGCAGAGATGAAGTCAAGTTAAATGAACAATAGGGTGTTATTCTAAAAAAAAAGTTATTGTTTTTGTTTGTTGCTGTTAGGTGGCGTCAAGTTGGGTCTGATTCATGGCGACCCTTCCAGGATTTTTCAATGGCCGATTGTTTCTGGATTGCTTCAGGAGTGGATTGCCATGTCCTTCTCCCGTTTTTGGGGGTGCTGAGGATCAAACTGAAGGCCTCAGAGACTGCAGAGCAGCACTCTACCAACTGAGCTAAACCCCAGACCAAAAAAAAGTTATTACTCTAATAATAATAAATTATAATAACAGTTTAGCAATGATAATATTAGAAAAGAAGATAGTTATGAGAATCCCAAAGACATGCGGCACCTCAGTACTTCCCCACAAAGCCGAGTACTGATCAGTTTGAGCCACAGCACTTTTTGCCAGTATGAAAGAATGTAAATGTACTTATTGGTTCTGGGACCACACTGAATGGCTAAGTCAGACACACGTATTTCATTCATATATTTAGCAGTAAAATTGTTTTAATTCCATTGTTATTCTTACTATTCTCTTCTTTCTTTCACTTTTAGTGCTAGAAAGTTTCTTGGGGGCCATGATGACCACACAGTATGCATATGTATGTTGTTATTGTTAGGTGCTGTTGAGTCATGTCCGACTCATAGCGACCCTTACAGGGTTTTCAATGGCTGATTGTTTCGGGATTGCCTTGGGAGTGGATTGACACATCCTTCTCCCATTTTTGCAGTGCTAGGAATTGAACCTGGGACCTCAGAGATTGCAGAGAGGCGCTCTACCAACTGAGCTAAATCCAGCCGATATACTTTAAAAAAGCAAGACAAAACAAAACAAACTCCACAAGACTGTGAGTACAGCACCAGGTCAGGTCTTTACTGCTTGAAATCAACGTGCAAAGTGATGAGCCCCCGTCTGTTTCACCTGGAAGCATCAAGGGTAAGCATGGTGTATCATATAGATCTAGCATGGTGGTCGGGTGCTGAGCAAGTGGTCTGGCACTGAACCAGAATCCTCTGGAAAATATTGGTTGAGGAGCTAACTGTTCAAGCATGGAGCAGTTCCAGTGCTAAGGTACCACTGTAGTTGGAAATAATATAAATGCCAAACAAGGTAACTTGTCAAGTACAGTGAGTTTATAAGATTTAGTATTATTCACACATTATGTTTAGAAAAACAATGACATAAGAAAATAATTTATTGATAGATACTACATCACAGAAATATAACTAAACCATCTAACATGTACTTTGAAAGGTAATTTGCCAAAATCTTATTCATGCTGATTTTGGATGATGGGATTATTGTTTAGCACTTTTATTTTACCTGCTTTCCCTTACCTTTCTGGCACTTTTGTAAAAACCTTTATAATGATGTTAATGTATTAAAAAATATTAAGGGAGACTGAGTGTGATTGGTTTGGGACTCCATTTATTGTTTAGGATTGGTAAACAAATAAAAATAAAACAAAGTAGCATCAACAAATATCTCATTCTGGTCTTCTAACGTAAATGGAACTATGAAAATTGTTCAAATGGGAGCTATGAATTTCAAATCAGTTCTTAGTTAAATCAGTCTTCAAAGACAATGGTAAAGTTTTAATTTGCACTGAAAATCTTAGTTAATAAAAAAAGAATCTATGAATATTGAAAAACAAATGTCACACGAAAAAGAAGGTTTGAATCATTAGTTTTGTAATCACAAAGAGGAAAAATGTCATTTGTTTTCATAATGTTGCCTTAATTTAAAATAAGACTTAAGATTTTCTTGGCAGTAAGATCTGTGTTTATCAAAACATAGCATTGGTTCACTACCCATAGTTTGCTCAGTGATAAAACACAAAGATTGTTACATATGTGAAGATGTAAATGATAAATTTACAAACGAGTAAATTGTGAAGATAATAAATCTTCCCATTAAATGAGTGGGAAAGGAGCTCAAAACCCAGCTGGGTGATTCATTATTTTAATGACTTCCTGCTTCACTGCAAAGCCTCTCCCCTCTTTTGGTGCTGGCAGTTTGAGTCCCTGTGAAGGACTTCGGCTTACAATGAGGCTTCTATAAATGTCTGGGTTTTTGTCAGGCTGGCAAGTAGGTCACTCTCCTTGAGGAATGGTGGGGGCTGGAAAGCGGTTGCCCCAGGGAAGGGGACATTTTTCAAACCTGAGCTGTCGGCATGTCAGTGTGAAATAGAGCGCACTGCTGACTCAGGTTCCCACAGAGCAGCAGCTAAACCGGCAGACACACAGGCCAGATTTAAGCCTATCACACAGGCGTCACTGAGGCAGGCCTGTGGGCTCTGTAGCTGTACCCACCAAGGGAGGATCAGAAGGTGCAAGGGGGGAGGGACCTGATGCTTAACTCAGGAGAGGTACCCCACTTTGCTAGGTGTGTCCCTTCCCCACCCTCTCTGAGTTTCCAGTAACATATTGACTTAGATTTCTATTATGAATCCAAGATGGCCATTAGAAAATTGTTCTTCCATTTTACATGCTCATATTTATTATACACCGAGCTAAACACAGTCTTGCCTGCAGCCATAGCCCTGTGGCATCAGATTCCGTTAGATCTCAAAAGCTAAGCAGGTTCAGGCCTGGGTAGTCCTTGGATGGGAGACCACCTGGGAACACCAGGTGCTGTAGCTTGGGAGAAGGACTGTGCCATCCACTCCCAAAAATCAATCTGCCATTGAAAATCCTGTGAACAGCAGAGAAGCACTGACAATAGTGTTTCGCCTGTTGTATGCAGGGTCACTATGAGTCAGATACTGACTAGGCAGCACCTAACAACAACAACAACAAATGCAGTCTAAAGATGTATTTAACTGACACAAAATGCAGATGATCTTAATCTAACCACCCCATCTGTTGTTGGTGTTAGGTGCCATCGCGTCAGACCTCATTCATAGTGACCCTATGTATAATAGATGAAACACTCCCTGGCACTGTGCCATACCCAGCAGTATTGTCAGTGCTTCCCTGCTATTCATAGGGTTTTCCATAGCTGATTGTCTCAGAAGTGGGCTGCTGGGTCCTTCTCCCTAGCCTATGTTGTTGTTAGGTGCCCTGGACCCTCATAGGGTTTTCAATGGCTAATTGTTTCGGGATTGCCTCAGGAGTGGATTGCCACGTCCTTCTCCCATTTTTGCTGTGCTGGGAATCAAACCTGGGACCTCAGAGACTGAAGAGTGGCGCTCTACCAGCTAAACTAAATCCTAGCCTTCCCCTAACCTATAGCACGTGGTATTCTCAGGTGGTTTCCCATCCAAGGTCTAAGCAAGCCCAACCTTGCTTAGCTTCTGAGATCAGGTGGATTGGCTGCCAGGGTGCTACGGCTTTAGGCGACCACTCTGTCTAGCACAAGAGAAAACAAGGCACAGATTGAAAAAACAAAACAAAACAAAACGAAAACACCTCCAAGGACAGAAAGTTGCAAGTATTTGAGTTTAAGATACAAGCTAATTAACATCCAACTGAAGAAGCAAGTCAAAGAGAAGCCTTCAGAAACCTAAGAGCAAACTAAACTTCCTAGTCCCATAGAGAAGCACTTACACGGCCCTCTGTGTACCTGTTTGTACAAGGGGGATGACAATGGCATCCATCGCTCAGCGAGGTTGTGAGGATTTAATGACTTAATATAAAAATGGCTGAGAGTGGTGCTAGAATGTGATTAGGGCTACACAAAGGCTACCTACTCATATTTTCCCCCCTCTCATCTGTCATCTTGCTGGGTTATAGAGGCTTGCATGTTGCTGTGATGCTGAAAGCTAGGCCACTGCTATCTCAGATACCGGCAGGGCCAGCCATGGTAAGCAGATTTCAGCTGAGCTTCCAGACTAAGACAGACTAGGGAGAAGGACTTGGCAGCCCACTCCTGAAACAATTAGCCATTGAAATCCCTATGAATAGCAGAGAAGCACTGTCAGATATAGTGCCAGAAAATGAGCCCCGCAGTCTGGAAGGCATTCAAGGAATGACTGGGGAAGAGTTGCCTCCTCAAAGTACAGCTGACCTTAATGATGAGAATGGAGTCAAGCCCCTGAGACCTCCTTTTGCTGATGTGGCATTGATAGGGAGATTAGTTTAGGCATTGGCAGGGCAGACGGCAGCAAAGGGGATTGAAAATGGCTTGCACACCTATCCCAGGCATTGAACCATTTATTAAACAAAGGCCCGAGGCCCCCTTCTCACTAGGTACCCAGAGCTGGACACCCAGGGCTGATGTCACATGGGGCGTGCCCTTGTTTGAGTAAAATTAGGAGAAACATGTGCCCACCTTTCTTTCCTTTTCTTCTTTTCTTCTTTTCTCTCCACTTCCCCCACCCCCCCTTTGCTCTTCTCTTCTTTCTCTAGCAGCCATGTGCACACCTCTCCCTTTTCTCAGGCCCACCATATTCTCTGTCTGTCTAAGGTACTTTTCCCTCTAGAAGTTGCTTAACTCTGTTCTCTCTGACTTACCTTTCCCTGGGAAACAGAAATATCATCATTCAAATTCATGCAGGGAACCCAGTTTAAATTCCTTTGCAGATTTACCTAAGATTCTCCAGGTGCCTCAATCTTCTCTGTAATTATTTCTTAATGGTGTTGTCAGGTGCCGTCAAGTCTCCTCTGACTCATAGTGACCCTCATAGGGTTTTCAGTGGCTGATTGTTTCTGGATTGCATCAGGAATGGATTGCCATGACCTTCTCCCACTTTCTCGAAGTGCTGGGGAAAGAACCAAGGGCCTCAGAGAGCGCAAGGCAGCACTCTACCAACTGAGCTAAACCTCAGTCCCTCTTAATGGTGTACTATCTTTAATAAACTTATTCTATATTCTCTACTGTACCTTCTGGGTCAGGTATAAATTCATTTATATGCTGGATACAAAGACAAGGGTTTTGTTGCCAGATTCCTGGACATGTGTTCAGGAACTGCCTCTCTTTGCTCTCTACAAATCTCATGACTCAAAGTGAGGAGAAACACAGTGGTTGCAATAATGGGTTCAAACAAATCACAGAGCATGGCACAGTGTCAGGTAGTGTTTTGTCCTGTTGTACATAGGGTCCCTATGAGTTGGATCCTACTCCATGGTACCTGACAACAACAAGAGCCCATATTTTTGTTAACAGGTCTACAGTGTGTTGTCATTGGTGGTCAGTAACAGAATTCTTTCATCATTATCTATCCCGGGAACTCCTCAGTCCCTACCATGTGGCCACTGCCATCTATGAACTGCTGCCTTGATTGCTCTCAATTACATAGTGTGAGTGGTTTCTTGATTTAGCAATTTTTTTATTCTTTTCTGATAATAGCAGAGTATCTTCACTTCACTAAAGCACCTCTCAAGCCTCTCCCATGTTTCCTGAATTCATACTTTATTATGTTAAGTAACATAAAATGCAAGTATTATGCACCTTTTCCATCCAACACTGACTGCTCCCTGCTATGTAAGAGAACCTGTTCCTGGCTTCTCTTCTGCTGGACTCTTCATATGTCCCACTACCCATCTTCAGTCATCTGAGCTTCTCCTTTTATGTTTAAGATTCATTAAGATGCCTTCAGAGATCCACTGTGGTGACACATGCCTGTCATTCCAGCAAATCAGGAGGCTGAGGCAGGAAGATCACAAGTTCAAGGCCAGATGCAGCCTGTGCAAGTTAGAGAGACCGTGCCTCAAACTAAAAATTATAAAAGGGGCTTCAGCTTAGTGGTAGAGCGCTTGCCCAGCACATGCAAGGCCTGTGTTCAACCCTGGGTACTGCAACAAACAAACTAAAAACAACAACATCAAAAACAACAAAAAAACAACATTAAGAACCCCAGTTGTTGTTGTTGTTAGGTGCCTTAGAGTCGGTATCCAACTCATAGCAACCCTACATACAACAGGGGAAACACTATTGTCAGTGTTTCTCTGCTGTTCATAGGGTTTTCAATGGTGGACTGATTTGGGGCAGTGGGTTGCCAGGTCCTTCTCCCAAGCCTACAGCACCTGGTGTTCCCAGGCGGTCTCCCATCCAAGTATTAACCAGGCCCAACCCTGCTTAGCTTCCGAGATCGGATGGAATCAGATGCCACAGGGCTATGGCTGCAGGCAAGAACCCTAGTTAGTGACCACTTATACTGCAAAGTACTTTTTAAAATGGAATACCTTAAATAAACAAGGCACATTATCTTTCAGTCCATAGGCCTAACAACCTCGGCTTATTTTTTGTTTGTTTAGTTGGTTGGTTTTTGACTTTTTTTTTTTTTTCGCTTTTGTTCTTGCAGTGCTAGGAGCAGAACCCAAGGCTTTGCACATGCTAGGCAAGCTCTCTACCACTGAGCTGCATCCCCAACCCTTATCCATTACTTTTTTTTTTTTTAATGTCTCCCTTTCACACATTGATATGAAATTCTCTGCCTGGACACCAAATTCTCTATCTGGACATGAATATGCATGATAGCTAATTTGAATTATCTTCAGTAAGCAAAATTACATCTTTTCTTTGGCCCTGGAGTCACAAACAACTGCTAAATTTTCAGGACACTTCCTTACTTACCCAGCTTTTTGTCTCTGATGTTTCCATGACTTATTTTTACTTTGAATCTGATTTCTTTTACATTTCTTTACTTTTTTTGAAATTCTCCTGTCCCAGAGTTTGGTCCT
This sequence comes from Pedetes capensis, assembly GCA_007922755.1. Lineage (NCBI taxonomy): Eukaryota > Metazoa > Chordata > Mammalia > Rodentia > Pedetidae > Pedetes > Pedetes capensis. Next base: position 13,968 of record VMDO01016735.1, on the reverse strand, counting down.
CCTGCTTCCTTCATGGGGATGTCTGTCTGTCCACAGCAGTTTGCTCTCTTGACCTGTACCACAGCTATGATATTGGAAATACCCTTCTTTTCTGGCTTAGGATTGCTAGTTCCTTTGGTACCCTTCCTCTTGGTCTCCTTTTTGTCCTGAGACAGTGTCTTCCTTCAGACCCCTGCCTGGCCTAGAGCTCATGATTCTCCCATCTCAGCCTCAGCTGGAATTACAGGAACCCAACAGGGGTTCCTGGCATAAGTCTTTTTTTTTTTTTCAGTGCTGGGAATTGAACCCAGAGCTTCACATATGCCAAGCAAGCATTTTACCACTGGGCTAAATCCCAAATCCTCTTTTAAAAATATTTTTCTGGATCATCTGCATAAATTCTTAAGAAAGATTGCAAGGAAAAATTTCAAGTTTTTTACTTGAAATGAATTAATGAACACAGAGTTAATTATTTTTCCCTCACCCTTACTGATACTTAGCCAAGTACTTAATTTTAAAGTGAAAAAAAAAATCCCACAGAATGAGGGAGCATTGCTCCCTTATATTCCAATATCCAGCATTGCCGATGAGAAGTCTCAAGCCTGCCGGATTCTTGTTCCTTTTTCCAGACTTCCCACATTCCTTCTCTGAAAGTGCCTGAGGCTGCTTCTCAGTTTTAGTGGCTGTGAATTCACAATTATGTGCTGAAGACGATGCTTTTCCCTCTTGACTCTCATTGCATTGGCCCTTTCGATCTGAGACGAGGGTCCTTCACCTGGAAAATTCAAAACTTTGTATTTCTTTGATCATTTCCTTTAATCCATTTTCTCTGTTTTTTTAAAATAAAATTCCTATTAGGTGGATGGTTGGATTTTTAGCCAGATTACCTATGTAATTTCTTTTTTGTGGACTAGCTTTACCTACTTATTTATTTGTTTTTGCTTTAATGAATGAGATTCTTAACTTTATCTTTCAGCCTATTTGATGAGCTTTATTTATTCTGGTGGCTGGGATTTAGCTCAGTTGGTAGAGTGCTGCTCTGCAGTCTCTGAGGTCCCGAGTTCGATTCCCAGCACTGCAAAAATGGGAGAAGGACGTGGCAACCCACTCCCAAGGCAATCCTGAACAACCTGCCATTGAAAACCGTATGAGGGTCGCTATGAGTCGGACATGACTCGACGGCACCTAACAACAACAACAACAATTTATTCTGGCAGTCATGTTACACTTTCTTTGGATGTTTGTAATTTTCTTCTTTAGCTCATAAATCTTTTATTTTGTGTTGTTGTTAGGTGCCTTCAAGTTGGTAACTGACTCAGCAACCCTGCATTCAACAGGTGGAACACTATTGTCAGTGCTTCTCTGCTGTTCATAGGGTTTTCAATGGCTGATTGATTTTGGGGAGTGGATTGCCGGCTCCTTCTCCCAAGCCTACAGCACCTGGTGTTCCCAGGCGGTCTCCCATCCAAGTACTGCCCAGGCCTGACCCTGCTTAGCTTCTGAGATCTGACAAGAGTGGATGCCACAGGGCTACAGCTGCAGGCTTTATTTGGTGTATCTCATGTTTTCTCAAATGTAGCCGACAGTCATTTTTTAAATTTATGTTTATTCCCTGAATTGTGTCACATCTGGAGCCATTTTTCCATTCATCTATCTAAGTCTTTCCTTTCACCATCTGCCTTCTCTCTTCAATTTCCAGAAACTGCTGCCCATTTGCACTTAAGATTGAGAGGACAGCAACACCAGCTGTGAGCTCCTCGTGCACCCACGGGCTGTGCCACACCCAGGCACTCCTTTACCAAGAGAGTTTGGGAAGCGCTGTGTGAGACAACCAACAAATCTGAGAATCCAGAAGGCTTTGGTCTGCAGCACTCACCCCACTCTGCCCTGGACCCGTGGGAAGAGGCTGTGATGTTTCTTCAGGGGAGAGCTCCTTTGTGGTCACCATGGTAGCATAGGAAGCACAGGCTGGCCTCCCCCTGCAGAACGTCTTTGTTCTGGTTTCCTCATCTGTCTTGGTAGCTTCTAGAAAATATTTGAAAACTCTTCTTTGCCAATGACTGGCTTCTTTATGGCTTTTCACCTGGTTTATTACTGTTTCACAACTGAATGGTGCCTGAGATGAAGCTACAGGCTCAGTATGTTACAGGAATTGAAAATCCTTCTAAATATGCTATATTTTACTGAACCTCATTCTTGAACATTTCTTTTTCTTCCTTTTCTTTTGTTGTTAAACATTCAATACTATACTGTATGCTTGTATACATCTTTTTTTATAATTTTCTGTTCCTTTAGGAATGCTTCTTATACTTTGGGATGTCTGTATTTAAGGGCTAATGCTTATTCCCAGATTAAATCTTAAAAAATGTCACAAAATTACACATCCACAAGGCAATTTAAAAATGCTTACTTCAATATTACTGATATTCTAACAAAAACTTGGTTTAATTGGTATTTTGACTGTTTTGTTAAAGAAGTGGAATCATTTTTTTGTTTGGTTGTCTTTTCTTTTTTTAGGGTATTTTTTTAGTGGAAGTTTTTAATGTACAACTTAATGTGTTTCATTCTGACATGCATTTCATTGTGACCTTTCCATATATGCGTTTCATTGTATATTGCACAGATAACTTCCGCCTTACCCTCTTGTGCCTGGCCTCCCCCTTCTCCCCCCCACCAATGGCCTCTCTTCTACTTGCATGTCTTTTTGTGGGAATATTTTTCTATATACCCTTGCATCCCTATTATGATTTAAGTCCAAACTTTTTTTCTGTAGTGATCTCTTTTTACATTGTCAGCAGAATTACATGAATAATCTAGCCCATTTGCATTATTACCATCCTTGGGTATTGTTGGTATTATTGTAATTATTTCCCAAACTATTAAAGTTGGGCTGTTTACTTTGAGGTCACCCTTTCTCTTATTCCTTGCTCATCCTTGTCCCTCCTTCCCTCCTGTCTTCTCCCATCATAGCTTCCTTTTGCTAGATCCCTCCCTCCTTCTTTCTGCTCCTTAAATTGTCCCTTATCTGTTAAGTTTACATTAGCTTTTTATTATGTTCCAATTTCTGTTAGGATTTTTTCCTTCTTTTAAATTTGATTCAGCTCCACATATGAGGGGCTGGGATTTAGCTCAGTTGGTAGAGTGCTGCACTGCAGTCTCTGAGGTCCCCAGTTCAATTCCCAGCACCGCAAAAATGGGAGAAGGACCTGGCAACCCACTCCCAAGGCAATCCCAAAACAATCAGCCACTGAAAACCCTATGAGGGTTGCTGAGTCGGATACCCACTCGACGCACCTAACAGCAACAACAACCCACATATGAGGGCGAACATGTGGTATTTCTCTTTTTGGGCTTGTGTTCGTTCACTTAAGATAATTTTCTCCAATTACTCCAATTTCTCCATTTTGCTGCAAATGACATTATTTCATTTTTTTTAATTGTTGAGTAGTATTCCATTGTATATATGTACCATATGTACCAGCCTCCCAAGTGCTATGATTACAGGCATGTGCCATCATGCCTGGCTACATTTTAGCTATTTTATATTATCCGTATAACTGAATGAATAGCCATACAATTGCCTGTTATCGCTTGTGGTTTTAAGACTTTACTTATTGTTTTACTAAATATTTACATAGTGAGAATATTAGCCTAAAGATTCTTACTTTTCAAAATATTTCCTCCAACTTTTGGACAAAATAAATAGATTTACACAATAGTTAACAATTTTACTCATTGTGGTTTTCAAATTATTTATGATAATATGTTTTGGTCACCTTATTTTAGGTTAATTAAAAAGATATGATTTTTCCCCGTGTTCCAATTGGGTTAGAAATATATCTTTTCATATAAAACTATTTCTCTTTATAAATTTTGACACTTAATTTTTAGTGTATGTAGATTTATGATTGTTATATTTAGATTTTCCTTTTATGCATGCAAATTACCTTTAAGCCTAATTTAATGATTTTTTTCTTTAATTTTGACTTATTAATTTTGCTATTTGACTTTTTTCTTCAAATAACATGATATTTATTTTTAATCTTCCTGTACCATTACTGGTTTGGCTGCTATTTATAAAAGATGTTGCTTTTCTAAAGCCTAATCTGACATCTTTTCTTTTTAATTGGCTAATTAAAAATATATGTATATTTATATATGTATTGGTTTTACATTTATTTTAATCTATGCACTCTTATTTTTAATTCTTTTGTATTTATTTTTATTATGATAATATTGTATATATTTTAATGTTTTTAACATTCTACAGATGTTTTTGGAGTGTATATACTTAACCTTTGGGAGAAGGACCTGGCAACCCCCTCCTAAAAAATCAATCTGCCATTGAAAACCCTATGAACAGCAGAGAAGCACTGACAATAGTGTTTCCCCTGTTGTACAGAGGGTTGCTATGAGTCGGATACCGACTCGACGGCACCTAACAACAACAACAACAACAACATACTTAACCTAGTTATTTTGGTGATTGTTTTTACTTCTCAAATTTTAAATCCTACTTTGCTAATTTCTTAAGTTCATCATTTTCATCTACTTGTTTATCTTCACAGTCTAGGAGGCCTCTTCAAAGTTATTCTATCTACCTCAAATTTGAGATTTCTCACTGTCAATTGTCTTTATTAGTGTTATCAGTGTGGATTTTCATCAGCTTGTTAGACAGTTCATCTACTACTTTTCCTATACTCAGAAAGCTCTGTTTTTATCTCAGCCAGCATTTCAGTCTCCTAGATTTGCATTTCAAGTTCAAATCTTTCCATATGTTCATGTTAACTGTTTGTTTTGATAGAATGTCATACTTTCATTTTTTATGTAAAATTATTGGGAGCATAGGACAGGAGTTTTTATAGTTTTCTCTCATTCCTTTGCACAAATATCATTAGGAGAATGTAGTTTTGAGTAATAAAACCCTCTTTTCAGCTGACAAAGAATAGGTCCTTGGACTTACCCTAAACTTACCATTTAGTGCAAAAACCCTCCCAACTCTGGTATGTGCCATGCAGAAAGCTGATGTCTTTTATCTTTGCATTCAGTATTGATCTTGAACAAATCCAAAATACAGCCATAAAGCTGGAAAAGGTATCTTTAGCGAGGTGTCATCCAGAGTGCTATTGAGGGACAGCCTAGATTTTCTACAGGGCTGATTTCTTGGCTTCCTGGCACCTATTGAGACAGCTTTATTTAAAAAATTATAGTTACTCGTGGAAAACTGTTCACCAGGGTCCTGTGTTCTACAACCATTTATTTAATATGTTACTCATGAGCTTTCACATTGTAAGGTGCAAGATCCTGTTCTCCGTCTCTTGGTTGTGATAAGAGCATGAAAATAGGATGCTTAAATACAGGCGAAAGCGTAAGCGGACATTTATTGAGTGTTTATTGTATACCTGGCACTGTTTCTATTTCAAAGCCCACAGTTACCCTGCAGGGTAGATAGTGTTACATCCTTGTTTTCCAAGTGAGAAAACCGAGTGGAAAAGTTCAGTGGCTAGCCTCAAGACACTCTGCTACTCAGTGATGGGTAAAGGAAACAGAGTCATCCTGCCCTCCCTCCCTCCCTTCCTTCTTTCCTTCCTTCCTTCTCTCTTTTTTCTTTCTCTGCCAGCATTGTTGTTGTTGTTATTAGGTGCTGCTGATTTGGGTCCAACTTATAGCAACCCTATGTACAGCAGATCGAAACACTCCACAATTCTGTGCCGGGCACATGATCTTATTTATGTTTAAGCCCATTGTTGCAGACACTGTGTCAACCCATGTAGTGGAGGGTTTTCATTTTTTTGTTGACCTGCCACTCTCTCAAACATGATGTCCTTCTCCAGGGATTGGTCCCTCCTGACTACATGTTCAAAATATGTAAGATGAAGTCCAGCCAACCTTGCTTCCAAAGAGCTTTCTGGTTGCACTTCTTCTAGGACAGATCTGTTGATTCTTTTGGCAGTCCATGGTATCTTCAATAATTACATCCAGCTCCATAACTCAAAAGCATCAATTCTTCTTCTGTCTTGCTTGTTCAATGTCCAACTTTCACAATCATATGATGTGACTGAAAATGCCATGGCATGAGTCAGGAGCACCTTTGTCTTCAATGTCACATCTTTACTTTTCAAAACTTTAAAGAGATCTTTTGCCACAGCTTTTCCCAAAGCAATACATCTTTTGATTTCTTGACTGCTGCTTCCATGGGTGTTGACTATAGAATCAAGTAAAGCATTATTCTACCTTAAATTCTGTGGTTTATCATTCCAGGTATGATGCCAGGAAATGTAACTCATCTATTTTTGTTCTTTCTCTCAAGGCAGTGCTGGCTATATTTAACCTGTTACATTTCTTTTAAATTGTAGAACTTGGTCCTCACTTTCCATCATTAACTCTCCTGGGATCCTTTTTGGAGTCCAGCTGAATTTGCCAACTACATTGGAAGTACAGTTTTGAATCTTCTGATATCTGAGCAGGATTTCTGTAATTTCTCTAACAATGTTTGTAGGGTAGAGGGTGGGTCCATCATCCCGGTCAGTGCTCACTGCTGGCCATTTTCCAGCTGTGTGGCCTAAATGTGGCCTCTGTTGCTTCACTGATGATCCAGGTGTGATAAGGTGGCTAAGGGTTTGTCAAGTTTACATGTTTTTAAAAAGAAATAGCTTTCAGGTTTTTTTGGTTTTCTCTAAAATGTATGCTTACTACCTCACTGATTTCTGCTATTACCTTCATTTTACCATCTCTAGTTTTGGATGTTGGAAGAAGGACCTGGCAATCCACTCCCAAAAAACAATCAGCCATTGAAAACCCTATGAATAGCAAGGAAGCACTGACAATGCTGTTCCACCTGTTGTATGTAGGGTCTCTATGAGTTGGACACCTACTTGACAGCACCTAACAACAACAACAACAACAACAACAACAACAACAACAGTCTTGGATGATGCTATCTTCCAGTGGAATTTGGGGGGGGGGCTGACTTTTCCTCTGGTAGGCATATATAGGGTAGGACTTACTCCTCACCAAATCAGGGCCCAACATGAGCAGAGTCTGGGTATGGTAAGACTCAAGTGAGTGACTTTCTCCTGTTCCTGCGATGAAATCCTCCAGGTATTCTCCCAAGGGCCTCTCAGTCATTTATCCTGAGTGTCAAGATGCTGTGGGAAATTCTACTGGGCTTCTAGGAGGTTTTTTGACGTTAGACTTTTGCACTAGAAATCTCAGAAGCATCATTTGATGGAGATTTCGTACATCCCCAGCTTTGACACTTGTGCGCTGTGGGACTGTGAAAATTCCCTCCATTGTTTCCTTTATAAGTGAGTCCCATTTTCGCATGGCTATTCTGAGATTTTGAGCCTCTGTTGTTGTTGTTGTTGCTGTTGTTGTTGTTGTTGTTGTTAACAACATGCTGCCAAGTCAGGTCCAGTTCACAGCAACCTGATGTACAAGAGAATGAAACACTCCCAATATCTTCTATGCCCGGCACTATATCAATGCTTCTCTACTATTCATGGCCTGCAGCTGTAGCCCTGTGGCATCCGATCCCATCAGATCTCGGAAGCTAAGCAGGGTCGGGCCTGGTTAGTACCTGGATGGGAGACCACCTGGGAACACCAGAAGCTGTAGGCTTGGGAGAAGGACCTGGCAACCCCCTCCCAAAAATCAATTTGCCATTGAAAACCCTATGAACAGCAGAGAAGCACTGACAATAGTGTTTCCCCTGTTGTACAGAGGGTTGCTATGAGTCGGATACCGACTCGACAGCACCTAACAACAAAAACAACTACTATTCATAGGGTTTTTGATGCAGATTATTTTGGGAATGCTTAGGGAGTGGATTGCCACGTCTTTTTCCCATTTTTGTGGTTCTGAGGATCAAAGCCAGGGCCTCCTATTTTTGTGGTTCTAAGGACCAAACCCAGGGCCTCAGTGTAGAGCAGTTCTCTTCCAACTGAGCTAAATCCCAGCCCCAAAAGCCCTTAAAATCATAAAACAATTTCAGATGGTGAGATGAGCTCACAGTTCTCTGTAGACTTTTCAGTTCTGGGCTGGTGCCTCAACTGCTCCCCAACCCCACTCCCACCCTTCACCCCTGCATCTGATAAATCTGTTGTTTCTATATCTTTAGGCTTTGAGAAATTACATGACATTTATGAAGGTTTTGGCTTAGCCTTTTATCTTCTTTAGCTCCTCACTTTGAACTGCAGTTGAGAAGGGAAAACTGGGAATGTCAGGTCTTCAATGTTTTCTAATCAGAATCTCTCTACAACCATCATAGCTTTGCTGGTTCATTGGCAGCACTTTGCTGGACCCAGCCCTAAATCTCAGCCCAGAATTGCAAATGGACAAAAGGAAAAAGCAGCACATAGTCTGAGATAGGCTGAGGTTTAGCTCAGTTGGTAGAGTGCTGCTCTGTGTTCTCTGAGGTCCTGGGTTTGATTCCCAGCACTACATGAAGAAACAGGTGAAAGACTTGGCAGCCCACTTCCAAAGCAATCAGCCATTGAAAGCCCTATGAATAGCAGAGAAGCACTGACATAGTGCAGAACACGGCACAGTGTTGGGGAGTGTTTTGTTCTGTTGTACGTAGGTCACTATAAATCAGACTTGAGGGCACCTAACAACAGCAACACCTCTGAGATGTTCTGCACAGGCTGGAATTTCCTCTCTAGTCTTTGATGATTCTGCACTTTGCTTATACATGTAAGCTGGTGCCTTTGCCTGACTTTTCTAATTGTCTTTAGTGAGGCTTGGCATGCTATCATTCACCCCTCTGATGGAGAAGTAGTTTTATATCCTTTTACTGAGTGCTTTAGGGATTCAGACTCAAACAAATGACTTACTACAATCAAATGCAAACAAGAAACTTTCTATAAATTGGAAATTTCCCAGATGATGTTGGAAATGGAGAATGATATCTCAGTGCACTGTTGCCCAGACTTGGTGGAAAGCTTATTTTTTAAAAAATGTGTCCTTATTCTGGATATATTTTTAGCCTCACAAGGCATTATCATTATTGTCATACAGTCAATATGCATTTGGTTTGACCATATATTTATCATCCCTGGTACTCTTCATTCTTTCTTCTATTGCCTTTCTTTTTCTGTGATACTTTTTCTTCTGTATAAGGAACTTTTTCAGTTTTGTTTTACCTAGGTCTGCTGGCAAAAAAAAGGAAATCTCTTAGTAATTCCTTAGTAATTTTCTTTGTATTTACCCTGCTTATGCTTGTCATATTTTTTGAATCTGGGGCTTGAAGTCTTTTATAGTTTTATAGTTTTGTAAAAATATTGACCATTAATTCTTCAATTACTGCTTCTAAATAATTCTTTCTCCTTCCCCCCTTCCAATCCCTGTTTCTTGCCTTCATGGGATTTCAATCACAGGAATAAAATTATCTCTTGTATAGACTGTTCCCAGGGCAATCACGAGGGTAAACAGCCCTCCACAGGGTAGAGTTGCCAGCAATTTTGGATATTATGCTTTGTGGTTTTGCATCCTATTATGTTTACAAAATGAGCATTTGAGTGTGCACATGAGGTAATCAATACTTTATTATAAAATAGGCTTTATGTCAGATAATGTTACCCAGTCTTTAACTAGTGTACGTGATATGAGTATGTTTGGGCTGGGGTTTAGCTCAATTGGTAGAGTGATGCTCTGCACTCTCTGAGGCCCTGGGTTCGATCTCCAGCACTGCAAAAAGGGGAGAAGGACTGGCAACACACTCCAGAAACAATTGGTCATTGAAAACCCTATGAATAGCAGAGAAGCATGGACATATTGCAGGGTATGGCACAGTGTCAGGTAGTGTTTCATTCTGTTGTACATAGGGTGGCTATGAGTAGAACCTGACTTGATGGCACCTAACAGCAACACCCAAACAACACGAGTATGTTTAAAGTAGGTGAGGTTAAGTTATGATGTGCAGTAGGTTGGATGCTTTAAATGCATGTTTGCTTTCTGGTATTTTTGATTTAGGCTGGGTTAACTGATCTGTAGCCCCTTGCAGCTTGAGGAGCATGTGTAGATTTCTTAGATTCTTTTCTCAGTGCACTTGGGTGCACGCACACGCATGTATGTTTTAAAGGCTGTCTGGTCTACAAACTTCTGCCTGTATATTTTCCTCCTAACCTATTTTCCAGACCATCAATCCTGTCTTCTGCTTTACTCAATTTCCCATACAATCTATTCATTTAGTTCCTATTTTTAAGTATGTTGTTGTTGTTAGGTGCCACTGAGTAGGTGTCTGACTCATAGTGACCCTGTATACAACAGACAAAACACTATTGTGTTTCTTGGCTATTCATAGGGTTTCCAATGGCGGATTGTTCCTTGGGAGTGGGTTGCTGAGTCCTTCGCCCAGTTTTAAGTAAACACATTGTAAAATTTTAGTTTCCACTTGATTATTATTGATATTAGTTCTTTAGTATAACTGCAGCTTTATTCATCTATTTTATAGAACATATTCATTCGTCCTTTTTAAGTCTAAATATGATGTCAACCCTTTGTAGGCCTATTTCTTTGGTGTTTGTTTTGTTGTTGTTGTTTGTTTGTTCATTTGTTTGTACTGTGGGGCTCAACACAGGGCCTTGCACATGCTTTGCAAGCCCCCTGCCCCTGAGCTCCACCCCAAAGCCTTTATTTATTATCATTATTATAATTTATCTTGACTAAGGGTTTCATTAAGTTATGCAGGCTGCCTCTGGCCTTGAACCTGTGATCCTCCTGCCTCTGCCTCCCGAGTTGCTGGGATGATAAGCACGAACCATTGTACCTGGATGTGGGTCTCTATGTGTTGTCTACTTTTTTCACTGGTTTCTCTTTCATTTTTAATTAAATTCTGGAAATTGGTATAAAAATCGTAGCACCTTCGATAATGTCTTCTTCTTCCACGAGTCTTCATGCCACCTTCTGGTAGTTAACTGCAGGAGGAGCAGTTTGCCGTAATCCCACCAGATATCCAGCCAGCTAGCCTGGCTTTAGGATCTACACGGTTTGATCTCCCACCTTGCTTCCTTCCCTTTGCTGGTGTCTGAATCCAGGGCTCTGAGTGCTTCCTGCCGCCCCTCGGTTGTGATTGCTCCTTTTCAGTGACTCCTGGGTGATAGCAGAGTGCTCCGCTCTCCACTCACTTACTGCTGGGCTTCTCAGCTTCTTGTCTACACAGCTTAGGAATCCAGCAAGTGACTTCCTTTTCCTTCTCCCAGGGATCCTTTTCAGCTTCCTTCTCCTAAAGATCTTGACTTCATAAATTCTGACTTCTTGACAAGCTTTTCATCCAAGTTCTCTTCAAAATAGCAGCTGCCCACAACAATTTTCATCTCATATACTTTACCAAAAAAGGGCAAATATTCTCAAAATTAAAAATAGAAAAAGCAAATTGAATATTGATTCATTTCTCTACATGTCTCTTTTTCCCTTCTTTCAAATCCTGCCTCGGTAGCTTGCTGATGCCTCACGCACTCGTGCGCAAACACATGCACACACACATTCATTCTGCTTTTCTAACTCTCCTTGGTGGAAATGTGGGTCTGTTATAAGATACTTCTTATAGCCCATGTGAACAACTCCCAATGAGTGATTTTAAGCAATAGATATATTTAGAAATATCAGACTCAGGGATTGCATTCCCTTACTGGCCCACTGGCTTTTCAATATTCTGAAGACTGAATAAAAAGCCATATATATATAATTACTACTGCAATTGCTTTCTCTTTTACTGCAGTACAGAGCAGTGCTCATTGGCTGATCGGCTCTGCAAGTGGACACAGACTTTTATAGTGTGCATAGTCCTCTGAACTGCCCTGGGAGGACAGGGTAGGTATTTGGAGGATCCTATGAAAAATGAAAATGCAGAGCCCCCTTTCCAAAATTACTAAGAATTTCTTGATAACACCATCAAAATTTATACCATGTGCACAGGACTTCTAAGTGTGGGTCCTGTGCAACTGTACAGATCACACATCCTGTCCCAGCCCTGGTCACGGGACCGATAGACTTAGGAAACTCTGTGAAGCAAAGTGGATGCTTCACCTCTCCTTTCTTTTCCTCCATTTTTAATTATAACTCATCACTATGGTACAATTTATCTCATATACTGCGGTACCTCATATGCTGCAGTACCTCATATACGGTGGTACCTCAGCTCTCGACTGCAGTCCATTCTGGAAAGGTGGTAGAGTGCCCATCGTTTGAGTGCCAAACACTTTTTTCCCCATGAGAAATAATGTACATGTATTTATTTGTTCCAGCAGTGCACTGACTGGCTAATTCAGACACATGTATGCCACTTGCACGCTTAGCAATAAGTTCTTTTTAAATTCAAATTGCTATTTTTTGTTTGTTTGTTTGTCTTCCTTTTTCCTTCACTTTTAGCAGCAGAATGCTTCCTGAGTGCTCTGATGACTGTATGGAGCAAATATGTATGTTGTTGTTGCTGTTAGGTGCCATTGAGTTGGTGTCCAACTCATAGCAACCCTACGTACAATAGGTGAAACAGTATTGTTAGTGCTTCTCTGCTATTCATTGGGTTTTCAATGGCTGGTTGCTCTTTGGGAGTGGGTTGCTGGGTCCTTCTCCCAAGCCTATAGCACCTGGTGTTCCCAGGCTGCCTCCCACCCAAGGATTAACCAGGTCTGACCCTACTTAGCTTCTGAGATCTAACCAGATCAGTCACCACAGTGGTATGGCTGTAGGCGTATGTACAGATGTGTAAAAAACTAAAATATGAGATCATGGCCAGGCACAGTGGCACAGGCCTGTAATCCCAGCAACTCAGGAGGTGGATGCAGGAGAATTGCAAGTTCAAGACCAGAGGTAGTCTGCGTAATTTAGCGCAACCTTGCACAAAAAAGTAAAAAAAAAAAAAAAAAAAAAAAAAAAAAAAGGGCTGAGGGTGCAGCTCAGTGGTCTAGCACTTGCAGAGCATGGAGGCTCTGGGTTCAACCCCCAGTACCGAAAATCAAAAACAAAAACAAAAGAACAACAACAAAAAAAACCCCACATGAGATCATGAACGTGGCACCAACACAGTTCTTTTCTGCTTAAAATCAATGTGCAAAATGACACTGTCCTCTTTTTCTCTCCCAAAAGTGTCACAGGTAAGTGTGGTCTCTCCTAAAGGTTTTAGCACAGTGGCCAAGTACCCAGCAAGTGGTCAGGCTCCGAACCAGAATCTTCTTGAAAATATTGGTTGAGGTCCAAAATGTTTGAGCATAGAACAGTCTGAGTGCTGAGGTACTGTATTTGCAAAGACATAACTCTTTATTTCTCTCTCCCTTTTGTGAGTGCATACACTGGTATCCCAACCTTACCTTTTGAAAACATTGAGCTGTTGATAAAAATGGGAAAAAGTAAGTTTATCATGTAATATGTGGAAGAATTTCTATCTGGGACTATCATCTCTAGCTGTTAACTGGAGAAATAATAAAAGTGTTATTCTCCAAAAGAGTAGGAATAAAGTCTTCCAGATTTCATAATGCGCATGTATGAAGTCATGCATATATACAGAAGAATCAGAGACATCTGTTTCTCATCAAGTCTTTCCCTTACTGGATAAAGATGTCCTTAGTCATTTTCTCACTTACGGTTACAATTGTCCACGTTCTGTGGGATACTAATGTCAGCATTCTGCCTCTAGATGCCTCATGCTATTAACAATTCTGATAGAGGTTTTCAAGTCTCAAGCGCTAAATTGTGCTAATCTGTGAAATAATAAAACGTGCTAAATGGCACACAGCATGATGTATTTGCATAATCCTTTTAAATGCTTCGTGTGTTTTGAAAATATTAATGGGAAACTTATGTTCTCCTATTAGAGATTTCTCCCTATTTTTATTAAGCATGGGGACTGTAGCTTCTCTTTAAATGTCTTTAGGATGCACTTTCAATAGCATGTGCCATTGAGGAAAGCACTATACTGCTCTAACAGAAGCCACCGTGAGCTACTCTGACAAGAACAGTTAGAGAGGACCCAGCCCCAATCCTCATATAATT
>VMDO01016734.1:0-46934 GCA_007922755.1 Pedetes capensis | reverse complement strand
CTATTTTTGAGGTGGTCTCTGAACTCAGGTGGGATATACTCAAGGTCATACCGTGGCTCTCGTATACTTGTTCTAATTTTCTTCAGCTTCAGTTTGAACTTGCATATGAGAAGTTGATGGTCTGATCCACAGTCAGCACCTGGTCTTGTTTTGACATTTTGTACAGAGCTTTTCCATCGTGTCTTTGCACATATGTAGTGGATTTGATTCCTGTATGTGCCATCTGGTGAAGTCCATGTGTATAGTTTCCGTTTATGATGTTGAAAAAATGTATTTGCAAGGAAAAGGTCATTGGTCTGACAAAATTCTATCATGCGATCTCCAGCTTCGTTTCTGTCACCAAGACCATAGTTTCCAACTACTTGGCCTTCTTCTTTGTTTCCAACCTTTGCGTTCCAGTCACCAGTGATTATCAGTATGTCTTGATTGCATGTTTGATCTATTTCAGAGTGTAGAAGCTGATAAAAGTCTTCCCTTTCTTCATTTGTGGCCTTAGTGGTGGGTGCATAAATTTGAATAATAGTCATATTAACTGGCCTTCCTTGTAGGCGTATGGATATTATTCTATCACTGACAACATTGTATTTCATGACAGATCTTGAAATGTCTTTTTTGATAATGAAAGCAACCCCATTTCTCTTTAGTTTATCATTCCCAGCATAGTAGACCATATGATTGTCTGACTCAAAATGGCCTATGCCAGTCCATTTTAGCTCACTGATGCCTAGAATGTCAATGTTTATGCTCTCCACTTCTCTTTTAACAATTTCTAATTTGCCTGGATTCATACTACGTACATTCCATGTTCCAATTATTAATGGATGTTTACAGTTGTTTCTCCTCATTTTGAGTCATGCCACATCATCAAGTTGAGCACCCAGGGGTTTTACTCTATTTCCTTCATCACGGTAGACTCTACTTGGAGGAGGCAACTCTTCCCCAGTAGTCTTTTGAGTGCCTTCCAACCTGGGGGTCCTCATTTTCTGGCACTATATCTGACAGTGTCTCTTTACTGTTCATAGGGTTTTCAATGGCTAGTTGTTTCGGGAGTGGCTCGCCAGGTCCTACTCCTGAGTCTGTCTTAGTCTGGAAGCTCAGCTGAAAACCTGTCCACCATGGGTAACCTTGCTCATGTCCAAGGTTACAGTGGCAGAGCTGTCAGCCTCATTGCAGCATGCAAGCCCTCACAGTGCGGCAAACTTTCAAATAGCAAAAATAATAATCAAGTGTTCCTGATTAACTCAATGCAGTTATCCCTGCACAGAGGAAGATGCATTTACTCTTTGCTGCAAAGAGGACTTCAGTCGCTGTTTCTGTCTCTGAGTGTGTACTGTTCATTATTTTTGCAGTTTATTTATTGTCCTAACTTGGTATTTTAAAGTATTGTTGTTGTTAGGTGGTGTTGAGTCAGTGTCTGACTCATAGTGACCCTACATACAACAGGTGAAACACTATTGTCAGCGCTTCTCTGCTATTCATAGCATTTTCAATGGTGGATTCATTTTGGGGAGTGAGTTGCCTTGTCCTTCTTCAAAGTCTACAGCAACCCATGTTCCCAGGTGGTCTCCTATCCAAGTACTAACCAGGGCTGGCTCTGCTTCGCTTCTGAGATCTGATGGGATCAGTTGTCACAGTGCCATGGCTGCAGGCATATACCTTATGTAGTTTAGGTTATTACCTTGGTGTGGTAACATGTCTGCTGTCAGCATTACTTAAGGGCCTGAGATCTGTTTGAACTGTACTGGATAGTGGTAGACTCCTGTAAATATTTAATAATGACTGTGACAAACATAGGATGTTTCAGATATAGTGTGCTTCTTCTATCCTTGAATTTTTGCATTAAAGGTTATTTCCTTATGATATTCATAATCAAACTCATCACGCACTTCAGTCTTCTTTTATTTATTTGTTTTTTGGTTGTTAGTTTGTTGGCATAAGTTGAGTTCATTGGATTTCTAAAACCTCCAAACTAGCCAAGCCAGAGATTTACAGGCAGGAAAAAAATTGTTTGTAGCACTTATTGAATGCAGTACTACATCCTTACTCCTTGATTCCAAATTCATCTGTTCTTTCTATGTCAGTAGCTTCATAAGTTGACAACTGGTTCACAGAAAATTTCAGCATCTAGGAACAAGTGAAACACCATTTTCAGTGCTTCTCTGCTATTCATAGGGTTTTCCATGGCAGAATGTTTATTGGGAGTGGGTTTCTGGGTCCTTCTCCCAAGCCTACAGCACCTGGTGTTCTCATGTGGTTTTCCACCCAAGTACTAACTAGGCCTGACCCTGCTTAGCTTCTGAGATCTGACAGGATAGGATGCCACAGTGCTATAGCTGCAGGCATAAATCTGTACCAAGAATCAACTACCATGATGAGAAATCACTATGCCTTCTGAGTTTTTCCACTTTCTTTTCCTCACATCTGCAATTTACCCGCTTTGCTGTGATATCTAAGGTACCTATATTCATTATTTTTTCTCAAAGTGGTGATAAGATACCTGATATAAACAACTTGAAGGAGGAAGGATTTATTTTAGCTCCCAGTTTCAGTGGTGGAACTCCATCATGGCAGAGAGGGCACTGTGGGCCAAAGCAATTCACATTATGGTGGCCAGGAAGCAGAGAACGAGTTGAAGACTGGGGACCTGGTATCTCCTTCAAAGGTCACCCCCTGTGACCCACTTCCTCTAGCTACACCTGCCAAGGCTTCCACAGCTCCACAAATAAGACATCAGCCGGGGACCAAGCATTCAAAACATGAGCCTGTGGGGGACATTTTATATTCAAAGCATAATAGTCCATTCCTGGCTCCCCAAGGCTCAGGGCCATCTCATAATGCAAAATGCATTTAAGCCTTCTACAAGAGTCCACAAAGCTTTAACACTTCCAACACTGTTCAAAAGTTGAAGACTCAAGCCAAACTCTTAGCTATGAGCCCCTGTAAAAATCAAAAGGCAAGCTGTAAACTTCCAATATACAATGGCACAGACTAAGCATTCTCACTCCAAAAGGGAGGAACAGGAAAACAGCAAGGGAGAATCAAACCAAGGCAAGACCAATATCCATCAGGCCAAACATTAAATGCTATAGCTCTGTGTCCAGCATTCAGGGAATGTTGTGTTTTGATGTGAACTCCAGTGATCTTGGGAAGACCCCACATCTGTTACCTTGATGTTTGCAGCTCATATGGCCCCTTTCTTGGGCTGGGTCCACTTGCTGCCTGCAGCTTTCCTTGGCAGGCATTCCATATTCTTGGCATCTCCAACATGCTGGGGCCTCCATGGCAGCTTAAGCTTCACATGCACAACTTCATGCATTTCCTTCTCAGAGGATGACTGAGGGAATTCTGACCCTGCCATATATTGCTTGGCCTTCCAGACCTTCCTTTAAAATCTTAGTAGAAGCCTCCATGACTCTATAATTCCTGCATTCTGCAAGCCTATGAAACCAGCATCATGTGGATGATGCCAAAGCCTGCTGCCAGTTCAAGTGGTAGCTCAGCCACCTTGGGCTTCATGGCTATGGTAGATTCTGAGTGCCTGGGCTGCTGAACCCAGGAAGAAACCTCCCTAGATATATGTAGTGATCCCTAGAATCTCTTCTCAGGACAAACCTATCAAATGAGTTAATCCACACCTGGGATAGATGAGGGTATGAGAGGTCCTCAAGATATTTGGTGGTGGAACCTATTAATACTTTGCCCTATTAATACTTTGCAGGCACTCTGCCACTGAGCTGCACTCTAGCCCTTTACCTTTTTTTTTTTTTTTTTTGGCTACTCTGCTCTAACTGAGGCCATGGGTTCAAACCCTGTTGTTGTTGTTAGGTGCCATCAAGCCAAGTCGACTCATAGCAACCCTATGAACAACAGGACAAAACACTCCCTGATTCTATGCCAGGTACATGATCTTATTTATACTTAAGCTCATTGTTGTACATACTGTGTCAATCCATGTACTTGAAGATTTTCCTTTTTTTCATTGACCTGCCATTCTCCAAAACAAATGTCCTTCTCTAGGGATTGGTCCCTCGTGACTGTATGTCCAAAATATGTCAGATGTGGTTTAGGCATCCTTGCTTCCAAGGAGCACTCTGGTTGCACTTTATCAGGGACAGATCTGTTGGTGCTTTTAGCAGTTCATGGGATATATAATATTTGTCTCCAGCACCATAATTCAAAAGCATCAATTCTTCTTTCTCCCTTATTCATTGTCCAGGTTTCATAACCTTATCATACAACTGAAAATACCATGGCATGAGTTAGGCACACTTTCATCTTCAGTGTGACATCTTTACTTTTCAACACTTTAAAGAGGTGTTTTGCAACAACTTTTCCCAAAGCAATGCATCTTTTGATTTCCTGATTGCTGCTTCCATGGGTATTGATTGTAGAACCAAGTAAAGCAAAATCTTGGACATCAATCTTTTCTCCAACAGTATAGTCGTGTCATCTGCATAATGCAGGTTGTTAATGAGTCTTCCCCCAATCATGATGCTGCATTCTTCATAAAGTCCAGCTTCTCAGATTATTCTGCGTTGCAGTCTCTGAGGCCCTGAGTTCAATTCCCAGCACCACAAAAATGGGAGAAGGGCCTGGCAATCCACTCCCAAGGCAATCCCAAAACAGTCTGCCAATGAAAACCCTATGAGGGTCGCTATGAGTCAGATACCAACTTGATGGTACCTAACAACAACAACAACTCAGATTATTTGCTCAGCATAGAGATCGAAGAGGTATAGCAAAAGGATATAGCCCTGACACACACCTTTCTTGACTTTAAATTAGACAATGTTTCCTTGTTCTTTTCAAATGACTGCCTGCACTATCAGAGACCTTGGGTTTGATCTCTAGAATCAGAAAAAGTGGAAGTATGTGGTAGCCCACTCCCAAAACAATCCTGAAAACAGTCAGCCATTGAAAACACTATGAGGGTTGCTATGAGTTGGCCTCAACTTGATGGCAACCTGCAGCTGTATCACTCTGGTGTTCATCCAGTCAGATCATGGAAATTAAGCAGGGTCGGGCCTGGTTAATAGTTGTATGGGAGACCACCTGTGAATACCAGGTGCTGTTGGCTTGGGAGAAGGACCTGGAAGCCCACTCCTGAATTAATTACCCATCAAAAACCAATGAATAGCAGAGAAATACTGACATGTGTTTGGCATGGCACAGTATCTGGAGTGTTTCGTCTGTTATACCTAGTGTCACTATGAGTTGGACCTGACTCAATGACTCCTAACAACAGAAATGAGGGACTGAACCCAGGGCTCTCTACCACTGAACTGCACTCCCAGGATTCCCCTCTCCCTTTTATTTTTTTGTCTTGAGACAGAGTTTCACTAAGTTATGCAGGCTGCCTCTGGCCTTGAACCTGTAATCATCCTGCCTCTACCTCCCAAGTCACTGGGATTACTGGAATACACCACTACACTCAGCTTAATTTATTTGCAAAGGGAATAATCTCTTTAATAACCACAACTTCCTTGTCTTCAATTTTAAACATTCTCTTTTCTGGCCAAGCTGCTGATTTAAAAAATCTTTCTGGTCTGATTTTTGCTTTTTATACTCACTGTAAACTTAGTAAAAAGTAACCAGAAATAACCATGCCATAGCCTGAATGCTATTTTCTTGAAATTTCTTCCACCAAATTAATTAGTCCATTACATTTGAATTCATCCCATACAAAGTCTCAAACATGAACAAAATGTATACCAATTCTTTACTGGTATGTAACATGCATGGTCTCTAATTCCCAATAGAGTCCAGTCTTTACTGTCTGCATTTCTGTTGGCTTTGTTTTCTTCTGAGACCCCACCAGAATTTCCCATTAAGCTCTGCTTATAGCATTTTACCTTATTTTTCCAAACTCTTCTAAGTCTCTCTGCAAACCAGTTCTAAAGGCTTAAGAACCAGTCAGGTTTGTTGTTGTTGTTAGGTGCCATTGAGTTGAGTTTGACTCATAGCAACCCTCATAGGGTTTTCAATGGCTGACTGTTTCGGGATTGCCTTGGGAGTGGGTTGCCATGTCCTTCTCCCATTTTGCGGTGCTGGGAATCGAACTCGGGACCTCAGAGACTGCAGAGCAGCGCTCTACCAACTGAGCTAAATTCCAGCCCCCAGTCAGGTTTAGACACAGCAACAACCCCACTTCTCTGGCACCAATTTTCTGTTTTAGTTGATTTATTTGTCACTGTGACCAAATACCTGGCAGAAACAACTTAAAGAAGGAAAGATTTATTTTAGTAGTGGTTTCAGAGGTGTCAGTCCATCAGTGCAGGAAGGGCATAGTGGAACAAAGCAGTTCACATCATGGAAGGCAGGAAGCAGAGAAAGGGGAGCAGGGTGAGGACCTAGTGTAACGTTCAAAGGAATGCTCCTAGTGATATATTTCCTTCAGCTAGGCCTCACCTACCAAAGTTTCCACAACCTCCAGAAATAATATCACCAGCTGGGGATCAAGAATCCAATATATAAGGCTGTTGGGAATATTTTATATTCAAGTCATAATAGTACCTGTTCATTAGATCCTAAGAACATGACCTTATCAATGTAACTCGCTGGTCAGGAAGATGATATTGGTGTCTGAGGCCTACATTATGTCAAATTTCATGATAGCTTATGTAGTCTTGAGGGAAGACAGTGAAAATGACTTATTGTCCTTGCTAGGTGAATGTAAGCGGATTCTGATATTCTGTTCATTGTGATGAAGAAGAGAAGATTTTTCTTTCTTTCTGGTTTTGTGTTAATCAATTTTCATCCAAGTGACAAAATACTTGACTTATACAACTTAAAGGAGGAAAGATGTATTTTCACTCCTGGATTCAGAGGGTTCAGTCCATTGTCATTTGGCCCTGTTGCCTTTGGAACTTTGGTGAGAGAGGTCATCATAGTGGGGAACATATAGCAGAAGAAACTACTCCTCTCATTTTGTCATGAAGCAAAGCAGAAAAGAAGAGGCCAGGACCCCAACATCCCCTTTGGATGCTCCAATGACCTTGCTTCCTTCTACCTGGCCCATGACCTAAGAGTTCCACAACCTCCCAGCAGCATCCCAGGATGTAACCATGTCATTGGCATATGGGATTTTGGGGCACATTTAAGATGTAAATCATAGCCAGGTACCATAGCACATGACTGTAATCCAAGTTACTTGGGAAACAGGCAGAAGAATTGGGAGTTTGAGGTCAGAGGCAGGCTACATAACTTAATGAGACACTGTGCCAAAAATAATCCAAACCACAGTAGATATACAGCTCGATGTGTAGCTGAATACCAGTTTGTAGGGGCTGTTTTGAATGAAGAGACTATACCTGGAATAGCAGCAGCTGAAATTAAAGTCATACAATGGTTAATTTTGTGAAAATTATTTGTAATTTTCAAAATTCTTAGTTTCTCTGACAGGCTAAACAAGTCCATTAAATAAAGATATAATAGAAATCACCAATTCCTCATCTTTGAGTAGTTGAATGGTGACATTATTTGATTCCCACTGAAGAGTCTAGGTAACTTTCATTTTAATATTTTTCCAAAAAGAGCCAATTTGTATGGCATTTTTGATTTTCTGATCATGATACCTCTCATTTCATGGATCAGGGAGCCCATATGGTAACTCTTCAAACTACTAGACAAATCCTCTCCAACCATTCACTTTAGTACTGAAGAACATTATGGCATGATTTTTAAGAATCATTTATTATGAAGAAAAAATAGTCTCATAACTATTTAATCATCTGACACTTATAACTTGTTGTTGTTGTTGTTAGGTGCCATCTAGTCGGTATCCAACTCATAGTGACCCTCATAGGGTTTTCAATGGCGACTGTTTTCGGGATTGCCTTGGGAGTGGATTGCCAGGCCCTTCTCCCATTTTTGCGGTGCTGAGAATTGAACTCGAGACCTCAGAGACTGCAGTGCAGTGCTCTACCAACTGAGCTAAATCCCAGCCCCCATAACTTGTTAGTCTGGCCAATAAATGCACTACTATTTGTGATGTTGTTGTGAGGTGCCATCGAGTCATAGCAACTCTATGTGCAACAGGCCAAACACTCTTGTCAGTGCTTCTCTGCTGTTCACAGGGTTTTCAATGGCAGATCGATTTTTGGGAGTGGGTTGCTGGGTCCATCTCCCAAGCCTACAGCACCTGGTGTTCTCAGGTCGTCTCCCATCCAAGTACAAACCAGGCCTGACCCTGTTTAGCTTCTGAGATCTGATGAGATTGGATGCTACAGAGCTATGGCTGCAGGCACTATTTGTGACAGAGTTACCTAATTTTTTCTTCAGATTAGCTGGAATCACTTTCATTCAAGAGCAATGTGCAAGGGCACAGAAATAAGGTTAGGATAAAGGGCTGTGGTTCTTCATTTTATGAAATCAAATGAGATCTTATTTTCTGAGACCCAGATTTTTATCTCTCCATTCAGATCATACACACCTTTTTCTTTTAAAAAATATATGTTTATGCCTCAAGAATCTGTGTTCGTCTTCTGTGATTTCATAACAGATTGCTACAAGCTTAACCACTTAAGACAATACACATTTATCATTTTTCAGTTTCTTTGGGTGAGAAAACTGTGCACAGTTTAGTTGGATGTGTTACTCAGAAACACATAAGGCTGCCATGAATGTATCAGCCAGGCTGCATTCTCATCTATAGGCTCAAGTAAGGCAGAATTCACTTAAAAACTCATTCTAGTTATTGTGAAAATTCATTTCCCTGTGGCTATATGACAGAGGCCCCAGACTTTTTTCGAGCTACTAGCTGTATATTGAGGTGAGGTTTCGTTCAGTTGGTAGAGTGCTGCTCTATGTTCTCTGAGGCCCTGGGTTCGATCCTCAGCACCACCCAAAATGGGAGAAGGACCTCCAAGCCCACTCCTGAAACAATCAGCCATTGAAAACTCTATGAATATGAGAGAAGCACTGACACAGTACCACATATGGCAAAGTGTAGGGTAGTGCTTTGTTCTGTTGTACGTAGGGTCTCTGTGAGTTGGACCCTACTTGACAGCACCACACAGCAACAGGTGAATATTACCCTCAATTCCTAAAAACTATTGGAATCTCTTCATGTGGACACTTGAGGGATTCTCTAACATGACAAATTATTTCAAAATTACAAAAAGACTGTGTGTGTGTTGGGGGTATATCATGGACATGAATTTAGTAACTCTTGCCGTATAAGGTATAATCATGAAAGAGACACACATCACCATTACCACATTCTATTTGTTGGAAGCAAGTCACAGGTCCCACCTATACTGAAGGAGAAGGGATTAAATAGAAGCATGAACACTATGGAGAGGGAATCATTTGAGTTACCTTGGGGGTTGACTGACACAGTCCTTATGTTGGATTAGCATTTACCAAAGATCAGTACAGGTCACTACATAAAGATGGGGTAGATCTTATCCCAATTAGTAGGTAGAATGTTGGGTCTTGTGAAACTCTATATTCTCACAGAATTTGAGAGGACCCTTCTTAGTCACATTAAGTATTCCAGGAGGGAGCAGGACAGGCACATGCAGGTCTCTGATGGCCAGGGCTTCTGTGGTTTGAACCTCCTCTGCTGCCATAGAAACAAGCACCCAGGTACACTTACCAGCTTTCCCAGGTATAGGGCTGAAGAGAAAGAGAGAGGAGTGGGCTTGAGAACTGTCAGTAGTCAATCACCAAAAAATGCAGTCATAGTCTTCGTCATAGTACCACATGAATTATTGTCCTGCCTGAACTTTGTTATAGTAAATGCACTTGCCTTGTCTCTGGTAAAAAACTGCTGTTGTCACTCAAGTATTCTATCATACCTTTCAAAATCAGGGAACTTGTTGAATGGCAGCATCTCTTCTCATGAAGATCTATTATACAGAGACTAGCCAACTTTGTAATTTTTGAGGATGCTGGTTACCTTTCACAATGTATTTCTCAATGCTTTGATAAAGGAAGAATTCTTAGCCAATGAGGGGATAAGTGAGTAATTCTTGTATGGTAAATCCATAACAATACTTTCTTCCTAAATCTTTGAAATACTTTCTCTACATTTTGCCAGAAAAGATCTGGAATCTCAATTACTAATGATAGGCTACAATTGAGTTCAAATTTCATGCACTCAATTGAGCAAATACTAGAAGCATGCCTAGCATGCCTATCTAATATATTCAATCCAGAATTTCTGATTAGCATATAGATAATTTTGTATAGATAATTTTGGCCTGTTATAAATTTATGTTCTTCATTTCCTAGACTAGTATCTTTTGAATCCATGTCCAAATATTTTATCAAAGCCTTCTGATAAATTTTATCAAAACAATATTTCTTTTTTGGTTTATAAGTTTTAGGGCAAAATTTGACCTGTTGATGAGGCAAATACTTTAAAGATTGCATGGTATCTCTGATAATGTATTAGATAGATTTATAAGCTGTATAGTAATAATGTGTACCAGGGAAAATAAGGACTTCAAATTGAACAAAATCAAGTGATAATTCCTTTATGGCGGGATAATATAAGAACGTGTTTGCTAATGTGCTTAATGAATATCAGAGAAGAGGATTAGGCATACAGCATTTTCTTTTTCTTTTCTTTTCTCTACTTTCCTTTCCTTTCCTCTTCTTTTCTTTCCTTTCTTTTCCTTTTCTTTTTTTTTTTTGGTGGTAGTTACAGGTTGAACCCAGGGCCTTGTGAATGCTTTACAAATGTCTATCACTGAGCTACACCCAGCCCCCTTTTAATTTTTTATTTTGAGACAGGCTCTTGATAAGTTATACAGGCTGCCTGTGGCCTTGAACTTGTGATCCTTCTGTCTCCACCTCCCAAGTCCCTGGGATTACAGGTGTGGGCCACTGTGCCTGGCTCAGCATTTTCTATCTTATCTGAAAATGGGACCTATTTTTTTCCTGACCAATTTATGAGATCTTGGAAACTATAGAGTAGTGAAATGAAGAGCTCTATGTTTAAAGAGACAAATATTTTAAGCTTTGCTTGGTTTGTATCTGTCTTATTTAGATAACAACTCTCTACTTGAATGTACCTTTTCATTTTCATCTTCACATTGATGAGTATGAATTGTATGGAGTCTGAGGTTTTTGTTTGTCTACAATTAGAAATGTTTCTAAAAGTAGCAATAAAATGATATAAAATGACAATTCTTGATTTTCATTGGCATGAATTCTTTTTTCAGTGAAATATTTTAATAATAAGTAGAGATGGACAGAAACATTTGATACTTGGTAAGTTTTATAAGGGGCCGGAAAACCTTTCCACATTTGGAGATAATTCAATTATAGACAACTGAGGGCAAGTAAAACCTTACATTATTGTTTCTCAAGCCTTTACTGACTTAATATTTGACCTGTTTATACTCCTTCACAATTTAATCCATATGCTGGGATAATGTACTTGAAATCAGTAAATTGATTTGTAAGAACTGTTTGAAGTCTTAAAGCCCTTGAATTCTCTTTAATCAGCTAAAATTTTCTTTCCTTTAGATACCAAAGAGTATATTTTTGTCTAAATTAAATCAACATAGCATATTTCTAGTCACTTGGCTTAGGAAATAAGCCTCTGACATGATTCAGGTTAGATTCTTGTAAATTCTTTCATTTTCCTTGCTTGCTTACCAGAATAGGCATTTCTTTTTATAAACTGCTCAGTAAAAATTGTTGTAAAAAGCCTTCCTTGATTAATCTAGAATGAGAGAGACTTCAACTTATTAAGAAACGTAGAGATTGTTGAGTATAATAGACTTCTATTAAAGATGAGAATATAAAATTCAGAAAGAGCAAATGAAACTCCAGGTCACACAGTTAGTGAAAAAGTTAAAACTAGAGTCAAATCTCTTTGCCATGTTTTGTGAATACTGCCTATTATGGACAAGTAAGCCCATGGCTATTAAAATAACATTTATTTCTCTAACTTCTTTTCGTGTTTAATTGAAAACTGGAGATTTCAACACAGAAGCCTTATTATTCTTAAGTTTATATGTATGTTTGAAAATAGAGTGCCATATTAATGTTTAATAGTAGAATTTACTTTTTTTAGACATAAGATTAAGTCGTGGATTGACAAATTTTAAAGGACAAATCCAGTTAGTATAGTCCCCTCCTTTGTATAGTACTTGAACTTTGCATTGTCCACATTTTGAGAGAGAGTAGAAATGCATTCATTATGCCTGATAAAGTCCACAATTCTTACTGCCAACCTTGGATTGTATCTTGTATGATCCAAGGGAAAAGAATAATCATTATGGGCCTCCTGAGTCCTGGAAAAGCTTGGATTCTTCTGAGAAGCATGATTGTGAAAAGGAAAGGCATGCTAAGAGGGAATTTTTCTTTCTAACTCCCTTGATGTTTGTAAAACACCTATGTTAAGAGCTAGGATTTATTCAGAGAAAGAAATAGCTCTTACTGGTTTCATAAGTATTGACAAAAAAGCAGACTGAAGAAATGAACTTGAACTATAATGGCGTAGGTTGGAAGGATTATGCTTGTAAAACTATTTTTTATAAGTAACTATGTATCCTATTTCTACTTACAATGTATTCTTTCTTGTAGCATATTTGTAAATGAGCAAATGTGACCCAGGAGGCACACAATGGTATTCACTTGGTCCAATCTTCTTAATGAACAAACCATCTGATAATAGAAATTAACATTTAAAAGAGAAAAGGTGGTCTAAAGCCACCTCACCCTGGCTTCTAATCCCATCTGATCTCAGAAGCTAAGCAGAGTTGAGCCCTATTGGTACTTGAATAGGAGACCACCTGGGAATACCATGTGCTGTAGGCTTGGGAGAAGGTCCTGGCAGCCCACTCCCAAAACAATCAGCCGTCAAATGCCCTATGAATAGAGCTGGGTATGATGGCGCACACCTGTAATCCCAGCAGCTTGGGAGGCGGAGGCAGGAGGATCACAAGTTTGAGACCAGAGGCAGTCTGCGTAACTTAGTGAGACCCTGTCTCAAAAAGTTAAAAAAAAAAGGGCTGGGGGTGCAGCTCAGTGGTCCAGCACTTGCAGAGCATGCAAGAGCAAGGCCTTGGGTTCAAACCCCAGCATTGGAAAAAAAAAAAAAAAAGCCCTATGAATAGTAGAGAAGCACTGATAAGGGTGCTGTGCATGGCACAGAGTCCATTAGTGTTTCGTTCTGTTGTACTCAGGGTCTCTGTGAGTTGGACCTGACTCGAGGGCACCTAGCAACAATAACAAAGAAGAAAATTTTCTAATATTATGGGGAGTCAGAATTGGATCATCCAAGGAAACCATTTCTCTGGAGATCTTTATTTGAAACTCTTTTTCGATCTCATGACAGGAGGTGTCAGCCCAGACCAAGTACTAATTTGTTAGTATTACAACCATGAATACAACATAGGCAGTTATAGTTTCCATTTATTTATTTGTTGATTGATTGATTGTGATTGGACTTGGGGCAGAAGGGAGTGCTGGTGGCACTGAGACACCCTGTGGGGTATACACACATATTGTAATGACTTCACTTTCCGTAATTCCACTGCATAAATCTTTAAAATGTGGATGTTTGAGTTAAAGAACTTTAACTGTAGTTTCAAAAGTGTGGTCCAAGTACTATGAGAGGTGTTTCTTAGACTGTGGATTCTTGGGTTATACTATAGATGTATTCAATTAGAATCTATGGAATTCAAATCCTGGAAACTTTATGTTTAAAATGACTGCTATTTATTGAGTCTTCATATTTGTGAACATTTGCCTAAAGTCCTATTCCAATTTGTTTCTATAAAGAGCTTTTTCTTTTCTATAAATAATTACTGAATTTCTTAGTTTATTTATTTATTATTTTTCTAGATATGTTAAGCTATTTTCCTGTGTTGTGATCAACTTCCGTTCAGGGAATATCTGCTCTAACTTCTTGCCTGGTGCTCTGAGCAGTGCTGATGCTATTGATGATGATTATAAATAAGTTATGTAAAATTTTACCTGAAACTTTCTGTTGGCCTTTTTTTCTGAAGATTTTGTCTAGAAGGGATTAGAGATGAAGTTAAATATCCAGTGTCAAAATTTGATAAACCAAAAGTACTTTTGAAAAATTTTTTCAAATAAAAAGAAATGAACATTGAAACAATCTAAGAAAAGGGAATGGGAAGCCAGGCACAGTCCTGTAATCCCAGCAATTTGGGAGGCGGAGGCAGGAGGATTACAAGTCTGAGGCCATAGGCAGCCTGTATAATTTAGCAAGAGCCTGACTCAAGATAAAATATAAAAAATGGGCTGGAGATGCAGCCCAGTAGTAGAGCACTTGCAAAGTGTGTACATGGCCCTGAGTTCAACTCTTAATACACACACACAAACAAACAAACAAACAAAAAACACCACTACCAACAATAACAATAAAAAACAAAAAACAAAAAACAAAAAAAAGAAAAAGAAATAGAACAATTCATTTTTAAACTAAGTTTAGAAACAGTTCATTAAAAAATGTCTTTGTCTTTTTTCTTTTAAATAAGATAAAGTGAACAAACTTAAAACTTGAATCTGAAATTGGCATAGCTCTATAAATGAACATCTGTTGAATAGAAGTAAGCTACATTTGAGAAAGTAAACAATATATTTGAATTTTGGCAAATGAATATGAATTCCTAATACCCTCAAGCTTAACTGCAGATAGTTTAGATTTTTATGAGATTAAACATTACTTCTAATTATAGATTCTAAGGACTTTCCTTGAACCAAGAAACTCAGAAGTAGGAAGAGAGACAATAGGAGGGAAGGATGGAGAGAGAGAGGGAGAGAGAGAAAGGATTTCCCCTGTGTTTTGTATATAAAATAATGAAGTATTAAGGAGAAGGCATTTGTCTTGTAGCCTGGCAGGTGACAATTTATCCTAAAGTAAATCTTGTAATTGTTTTGTTCTTCATTCTTTATAACAGATCTGAGAACAAAAACAACAGCCTTTTAATTATCACTAGTGATTGTTCTTGGGGCCCAAAGAAATGGAGCTACCTGGGCATTGTCCACTGCTTTTCCAAACTGGCTTATCTTATTATAACTTGCAGGACATAATAAAAATATAGATGTCTAGGTCATTCCTCTACAGCTTCTCATCTACCTGTTCCATGAGGGGCCTTTAGGAGATGTGAATTTTTCTTTTAAGTTATGCTACTCTAATATCAAGTGAATTGGGGCATACTATTAAATTCTGTTTTCCTCTTGGTCAAAATTCACCTTTAATAAAAAGTAGGTTTATACTTCAGAATTGGCTAATTCTTATCATTCTAACTTTTCACTTCTTTAGATTATTGAGCTAATGTGTTGTGAATAAAAACAAGATCTATGCTCTTTTGCCACTTAGTGTGAATTAGCACAAATCATATAAACTATTACCTTCAACTTTGTTCATTGTATTTCACAAATACTTCCTTCCTTCCTTTCTTCCTTCCTTCCTTCCTTCCTTCCTTTCTTCCTTCCATTTTTTTCTTTTGGTACTAGGAAGTTGAATCCAGGTCCTCACACGTACTAGGAAAGTGCTCTACCACTGAGCTGCATCACCGGTACCCTCCCTTTTTTAAAAAATTTGAGACAGGGTCTTGCTAAGTTACACAGGCTGCCCCTGGCAGCAAACTCTCCATTCTCTTACCTCACCCTCTCCAGTCACTAGAATTACAGGTGTTAGCCATGGTTCATGGCTCAAATATTTCTTTATTGTCTCTAGACATTTATAAAAAGAGGGGATTGTGGTAGATGCTCTCTTAGGTCCTTTTCAGCTCAAAGATGCCATGAATAGAACTTCATTTTTTTTTTCTATTCTTAGAATCATTGCTAAGATATGATGGATTTTCTTTTTCTTTAAATTGGTAAATATGCCTGTAACACACTCTTGGCTTTTAATCAGTAGTTTATTTAAATGATTCTTATGTCTAAATAATCCAGGAACACTGAATGGCATATTCTTGCATGCAGGTTATCTTTTGGACTACAAACCTGTTAATATATCAAAAAATTTTAGCAAGTTTTAAAAAGACAATCTTTTGATAAAGTGTCCTTCAGTTGCCAAAATGACCCTCAGGTATGATCTATTTTCTGTCAGTGACAGAATAAATGATAGAAGTTGGAGTCATGGAATTTCAAAGTCCAGCCTTTGTCATATAGTATTTTTGCATAGTATTTTAAAATTAAATCAACTTGCATGATTTGGTGATCTTGCAAGTGAAAACAACTCCATCTTCAGAAGTTTGCATCACAAGAAACAAACAAAAAATGTTTCTGATTCTCAAGTTTCATTTTTCATTTCACAGTCTTTCCAATTAACATTCTATAAAATACTCTTGGGTGTCTTCTCTCTGTCAAGTGTGCTGGGGATTCAAGAGAGTAAATCATGTACCGCCTTCTTCTCAAATCTCCATTGTTAAGGATGTTACATTCCTGTGGAGGAGGCAGGCAATGAATTAAAAACAAAGGAAATTATATGAGGTTTTTGATGTAACATGCATTAAGGAGAAATAAACAGAAGAGGAGGCTGTGTGCCCTGAGAAAAAAGTGTGGTGCTCATGTTGGTATCCAGTCTCACTAATAAATCTTTCCAGGAAAGACTTGAAGCAGGGGAGGGTTGTTGCTACAGTTTCTGAGGACTTTCCTTGAACCAAGGTACTCAGAAGTGGGAAGGGAGACAGAGGGAGAAGGAGGGAAGAAGCATGTTTTATGATTTCATAGAATTTCCAGTATTTCAGTAGAAGTGGAATAGGGAAAGCAAAGCTAAAGTGTATGATGTGAGGTCAGAGAAATAATGACCTCAGATCACGTAGGATATTATAGATCTTTGGAAGTATTTAAGCTTTTACTATGAGGGACATGGAGGTCCATTGGAGAGATTTGAGCCACTGAGGCTAACCAGGGGCTAAAGTTTGCTTGTCAATAATTAAGGTTGCCAAGACTATTGTATTGCTGTGGGCCCCTGTCCTCATGATTCCTTGCCTCAGTGTCAGTGACTTTACTCTGTCTTTGTGTATGTGAAGCTGGATATGTTTAGCTATGTCAGAATGATGAAGTCATAAAACAGTGGTGGACCTGATGACACTACTAAATTATATTTTCCATTACATAGTTACTAATATATTATATATCTCCTTGTAGATTTTTATATATTTAAATTTACTTTTATTTTAATGGATCATGGACAATACCTAACAACAACAAACAACAATATTAGGTTTCACTAATTAAGATATATGGGAAAAGGACCTACAATCCCATGCCTGAAACAATCAGCCATTGAAAACCCTATGAACAGCAGAAAAGCACTGACAATAGTGTCAGACATGGCACAGTGTCAGGGAGTGTTTTGTTTTGTTGTACATAGGGTACCTATGAGTTGGACTCAACTTGACAGTATCCAACAAAAACAAAAACAATTAAGGTATATACTTTTATTTCATTTCTGTTTGGTTGCATTTGTGATTGGGGAGTAAGAATATAAAAAAAGAAGTGAAAAACTGGAAAAATTATTTTATTCTATTATTATTATTGCTTGCAGCTCTACCACTGTGGCATCTGATCCTGTCAGATCTCAGAAGCTAAGCAGGGTTGGGCCTAGTTAGTACTTGGATGGGAGACTGCCTGGGAACACCAGGTGCTATAGGATTCAGAGAAGGACCTGGCAACCCACTTCCAAAAAACAATCTGCCATTGAAAACCCTATGAATAGCAGAGAAGTACTAACAATACTGTTTCCCCTGTTGTAGGTATGGTTGCTATGAGTCAGACACGGACTCAGTGGCACCTAACAACAATAACATTATTGTTATTATCATTACAGTATTCAAGATCTCACACCTGCTAGGCAAGTGCTCTACCATTAATCCTCTCCTCCATCCCCCTTTTAATTTTTTTGTTTTATTCTGAAATAAGATCTTGCTGCCTCTGGCCTTGAACTTTTCATCTTTCTCTCTCATTCTCCTGAAATGCTGGGATTATAGGTGTACACCATGGAGCCTAGCCGAATGTTTATTATTTAAATAAAAACATTTACTTGAATCAAATAACATTTTAAGTGTCAAATATTTGAACATTTTTGTGATTATCAGTTTCACTTTTGCATGAGTTTAACACAAATTAAACAAGTTTAATAATGGCAGATAATTAAATCAGATTAAAGAACTTTTAACAATTAGCAAAAATTTAAGAAAATATTCAAGTTATGGAATTAGTTATGGAAACTAATGTTAAAAATTTAGCATTCACTTAGAATTGAAGGTTTTCCCTTTATTTTTATAAATATTACAACAATTTTCTTAACTTTTAAATAAGCATTTGCAAGAGCCTATTAAAACTAACATAAGCTACTGGATATATTCTAAATTCTGTACAGCAATAAAAATTTTAATATGTTTTCCAACATGAAAAGCAAAACCTCATTTCTACATAAAGTTAAATAAAAAGGATTCTTAGATTGTGCAGAATGGAATCATTTTATTAGCAGGTTGCTTTCATTTTTTACCAGGAAAATCCTATATTGGTCTGAATAATGATTCATTTAATTAGAGAAAGACTTTCTTTGAAAAACTATGTCCTTATTTATGAATCATTATATGTACAACACATATAATGGAGTATATGATACCATTTTTATATTAAAGTGAACATTCAGGGAACCTTCAAAAGTTTATAGGCTTCATTTCTATTGTTTAGTTTTATAGAATAATAACTTCTCTTTCATCTTTTAAAAAAATTGACATTAATCCCTTTCATTTTTAGCTTAAACTTTCCACCCACTTGGATATCAGAACTAAGTAGAGGCAATGTAAATTAGTACAGCATATCAGAAAGGTGAACTGATACATGTTCCACTCTTTCAGAAAACATCTTGTTGCACAGATATTGTCCGATCCTACCATATGTTGTTTTAAATGCAAAACACATTTTCTTGTCTGATATTTCCTACTCTTACTACAACAAAGTCAAATGCTTCCAATTTTTATAGGCTTCAGAGAATGTTGTTCAGAAACACCCAGTGATTTATTTTTGTATTATTTTGCAGTACAGCAAGATTACCTCACCATTTTAACAGATGTTTTTGTCCCCATAACAGTTTACTGTTATTTCATCCAACACAAAGACACAGAAATGCAATAAGAAATGTGTATTTTTTCCTCTCATAACATTTATCACAATCAATACAGTATTGGAGCAATACTAATACTTCTGAGATCCTTTGGAGCTGGAAGTATTTGTAGTGCAGCAGTGGTACTATGAGCTAGTGCCAGGATGTATTCATGGAAACACTTAACGATAATACTGCTTCAGTAGAGGCAGTAATGGTATAAACAGGGCAAAGGAAATACCAGGATTGCAACAGATGCAATTGATTATATGCCTTGGGGAATATTCCACTCATTTATTTTAAGTCCAGTCCATGTAAATCAAAAGACTGTGATGTTGTCAGTAAGACATATCACAGATGTAGTAATACACTATGACAGTACTCTCGCATTAGTGACGCAGGAGATCATGGCTTTGGACATGAGAAGCCATCTGAAACACAGCTCTTGCATTGTCCATTGTAGAATGCAATCTGACTGAAGCATCCGAATCACTACAAACTGTGATATAGCTGTGCCAAAAAATATAAAGTGACAGGCCTGCTTTAGATAACGTTAACCTATGTACTTAAGCTCAGTCATAAATGTCTTTCTCACCAAAGAAAATAATAATTTTCAATAACACTCATAATTGTAAATCTACATTTTTGGTCTCCAAATAGTAAACTTTGGGAAGCAACTCCTCAAATTAGGATTTCAAATGGCATTTCTCCTGGAGGTAGGTTTTTTTTTTTTTTTTTTTTTTTTTTTTTTTTTTTTTTTTTTTTTTTTTTTTTTTTTTTTTTTTTCCCGCAAAGGACAATTTGCTTCATGAGTACCAAAGTATCTTTTTCTTATTCTTGTCTTATCAGCTTAAGTGGGTATGTTCAGAATTAAAAATTTCTGTTCCTCCATCAGAGTCAACAGATATGTTCCAGAGCAGGAAAAACTAGGTAGCATTTCTCTAATAAGATGGAAGGATAGCACAGAGATTAGGAAAAACAATTTCCATTTCCTTTTCTCTTATCAGTGTATCCCAGATTTATATTGAAAGTATGAGAATGACAAACTGGTTCATTGAAAGCTGACACTTAAAGGGAATTGCTAAGCATTTCAACAGATAAAGGAATGAAAAGTCTTGTAATCAATGCTAATTTACAGCCTCACTCCTATGAAATTGCACATTACATGCACATTAATTATGATTAGCATTCCTCTAATGAATGGTGAAGGAAATCATAATGATTTGCTACTTACGGTACAATGCTATCAGACAATCTTTTCTAAAGAATGGGGTTTACTTGCCCAACAGATAAAAAAGGATACTAAATTCCAGTATTATGGTCCTTTCACTAGATAGTTCATGAAATAAGTAAGCAGTGAGTAATTTAACTTCAACTCTGATCTTTTCTAAAAAATCAGAGTGTGACAATTTAACCTGTGACTTTGAAAAGAAACCTATCATTTTCTTTAAAGTAGAAAATCATATCTTTATTATTACTCTTATACTATTTTTGACCCAGTGACACAACATAAGTTCTCATTGAATCTTGCAAGAACTTGGGAATTATGGAGATAAAAATGTGAAGTTTTACATATGTGTTACCCATAGACTTCTGTTCATATGCAATGAAATTAATACTATATTTTTATCAGTTGTGAATCATCATCTATCAATTCAGATGGGCAAGAAATGTCATATATTTGTATACACACATACATACACAATCTGCTTTTGAGCTGGTAGGAAGTAAATTTTTGATCCTTGAGTGCTTCACCCTCTACCCTCATTGATGCATAAAACTCTGGCAAGCTAAAGGCAGCCCTGTAGCCCTGGATCTATCAGTGCAGCTGCTGGCAAACTCCTCACTGGAGCTTGTGGTTAATTGTCTCTGCTGCTTTTGTCCCAAATGTAGGCAGAAGTATCTTTTCAGAGTCTCTAATTCCATGTGGTGGATCCAATTTCCCCAAATGTGGCCCACAGCTGAAAACCTGCCACATAATGAGAAGCTGCCAGGGACAGCACATGGGTTCCCACTATTCTCAGGATCTAAAGAGTTTTATTTTCTTCAGTTTGCCCTATCCCTGTCAAAAATCTTCTCTCTCCTTCTCCCTCTCATAATCCTGTCATCCTTGAAGTCTAGTTTTCAAAACTAAAACTAGGGAAAGAATCTCAGGCAATTAATATTTTGAGTCCAGTGAGTATAGTTTCCCCTGAAATACAGACCCTGGACACCTTATGGGCCTGTGGGAGGAAAAAAATGCAGTGAGAACAGAAGACAAATTAATAGCTCAATAAATTTCTCTACCTCCCATTGCTCAAAAATTCCACCTGGAACTTTTAATATATTAGTACCCATAGTTAATTTGGAATTATATATTCAAAAGTAGAGCTGGAACACACACAAAGGGGAAAATGTGCATTGGCTCCTTCATTTCCAATCCAGAGATTCTGTATCTGATTCATGGTGAAACCTCAGCAGGCAAGAGAACCACAAAAGAGGTGTAGGCTGTGCTGTTTCTAGCATGTGCATATTTCTAAATGAGCTGTACCTTTCAGCAATCCTGATTTTATCAGGGCGCTCATGGCTTTTGGAATTTTGAGCTATGTATTACAAAATCTGGAAAGTAATAGTCCACCATCCAATTTCCATGAGATTTAGAAATTGGCTAAAGAAATTTTTCCTTTGAGACAAATTTGATTTCACAGAGCATTTAGAACTTAATTTCCAGTTTGGGCTCATCTTATTTACAGTGCCAGCACCACTGTTCATACCATAGTTTTACTATGTAATATAAATGCATTGCCCAAGATTGAGACTGGATGTAGAGAGTTGGAATAAGTGATGTACTAAGGACTCTGCTTGTTCAGTTAATTGGTTTATTAGCAGTGAACATAATAGCTGAGTGTTATATAGTGCTTTCTATGTGTCAGGATGGCTTTAAAGCTATGTAGATATGAATTATTTTAGTCCTTATAACAACTCAGTGAGGCTGCCACTTTTATTACTCATACTGTACAGGTGGAAAAACTGTGCAGAGAATGTAAAGATTTGCTGGAGGTCACATGGAGGATGATAAGCCAGTTGGGATATGAGCCTAGTGGACTGACTCCTGAGTTAGTCCTCTAATCTCTCTTCAGTACCATTTCTTAGGATGGAAAGAGAATACCAATACCTTCATTCCCACTCTTCCTCAACTCAACTTACATAAATTGTATACCTAAGCACCTGTTTCAAAAGCTAAAATAAATTGTTGTTGTTATGTGCCATTGAGTTGGTGTCTGACTCATAGCAATCCTAGGTACAACAGCTGAAGCAGTATTGTTAGTATTTCTCTGCTGTTCATAGGGTTTTCAATGGCAGATTGTTTTTTTTTTTTTTTTTTGAGGAGGGGAGCAGGCCTATAGCACCCGGTGTTCCCAGGTGGTCTCCCATCCAAGTACTAAACAGGCCTGATCCTGCTTAGCTTCCAAGATCTGATGGGATCAGAAGCCACAGTGCTATGGCTTCAGGCTCTAAAGTAAATTAGTTAATGCTTATTGAGTGAAAAAATATGTGAAAGTATTTGAAAATAATGATTACCATTTGAATGTGTCTATATATGATATATACATCTGACATTAAATATATACTTGTATTATGAAAATGTATAATTAAGCATAATGTGGTGTAGTACTCATGTACTTTATATCATGAGGTTTTTCCAGTTGAGTGGTCTTTAAAATATGAGGTTATATTCTAAAACATCTTTATATGAAGTTTT
This sequence comes from Pedetes capensis, assembly GCA_007922755.1. Classification (NCBI taxonomy): domain Eukaryota; kingdom Metazoa; phylum Chordata; class Mammalia; order Rodentia; family Pedetidae; genus Pedetes; species Pedetes capensis. The sequence goes on along the minus strand of VMDO01016734.1, from coordinate 24,138 downwards.
TGATTGTTTCTGCTTTTACCCAATTTTAGGTAGAAATGGTAGAGAAATATTCTTATCTGCAAATGTTATCACATATTTTTGATATTTCTTAAAACACATTTTCCAGTGTGAACCTATTGGATAAATCTTAAAACTACATATAAGTCTTGCAACACTTTCCCAGATCATCTCCCCAAAGTCATCTTGCTTTCTACTCCCACAAACAGAGCAAAGGTGCCCTTTGCAATATATCCTCAGCAACGTGTGTTTCATTCACATTTCTTGGTTACAAGCAAGGGGAAAAGTTCTGCTGGATGTTATTAGGTTGTTTAATTTTGTCTCTGAGAGTCTATTTTCCTTGGCACAGGAGGTAAACATATTTTTTATTGTTTTCCAAATATGATTTCCACAGCAAGAATAAGAAGTGTTTGGCTTTCCCACAGGTTGCAAATATTTTTTTGTTTGTATTTATATGCTTAACATGATTTTTTAAATGCAATTTTAAATATATAGCATACACCAAAGTCTTTCCTGTGGTTTCTTTCTTAATTTTCATGTTGAGAGTCAATACACTAGTCATAGAGAATCAATTTAATGTCTTCTCTGGTTCTGTTTGGTTTCATGTTTTAATTTTTCACAGGGTAATTGATTTGAAATTTCCTTTTATTTCTTATTAGCTTTCTATAGTTTTCTTTATATGAGTTCTGTAATTTTTTAGTTTTATTTCAGGGTATTATGCAACTTGGATGCTGTTTTTCCAATTTTTTATGTTCCTGATATATTATTTATATTTCATGTCTTATATCCTAGAATATATCCATGTCTTATATCCTAGAATCCTACACTTTATATATAAAATACAAAAATTAGCCAGCTTGTTTGAAATCTCTAATTTTCAATCTACTGCTATAAGTCATATAAAAGCTGTATGTTATTTAAAAAGATGGTCATTGTCATTTAAAAATAGACTTAAATCTTCATCCTTTCTAATCATTATAGGTCATTGTTTTGTCTAATAGGTAGAATTTCTTTTCTTCTTCCTCATAATAATTATTTTCTCTTAAGCAGAGTATTGGCTACTGTTGAGATAATTTACTCAAAAATATTTATGAAACACCTCATTTGTGCCAAGTAATTGAAGAGATTCTCAAGGAAGAGGCAAAGAATAAACAAGGTAAATGAGTGAATTTATTAAGTTAATTGCAAATGTTAAGGATAAAAACATACACAAGAAAGACAGGTGGGATGAGGTGTTGATTAGGTTAATTTCAGAGAGGACTAGGAAGCTATCCTTTGAGAAGACAATTTTTGACTAAAGACCTTAAAGATATGAAAGAATGAGTCATGTTAGTATTTGGACAAAGGATTATTAGAAGAAGAAACAGTAAACACCCAGTGATAAGAATTTGTCTGGAATATTTAAACAATACTATGAACATCAGTATGAATGGCACAGAAAATTGAAGATGACTTCTCATAGCTAATGAGATCATGTGGGATTAGACATCATAGTAAGCATTTTGGCTTTCATTCTGAGAGAGGTGAAAAGTTGTTAAGAAAGACTTCTTGGGTTATTAAGAGTTTTTTAGTTAGTAAAGGGTATTGCATCAACATTGAAATGAAAAATTTTATCATGAAAATTTCTTCAAAAGAATCACAAGATTCTCTATATCTGTCTCATAATAAAAGCAAAAAGTAAAGATGAAGCCCTTTTACCATAACACAGTGCAGTGTACTCTGGAGAATGGGACAGTGTGCCCACCTTAAAGACTCTTATGAATTTTAAATATAATGGTATGTGTTAAATATTAAGCTCACTCATTGGTAAACATACCATCATGCTAATATCTTATTAAAGGTATCTGAGTATGTTATTCTCTAGCAAAAACTTTACCCTAAGAATACATACAATATTTGTAAGAAACACAAGTTTGGTTTTTAACATAGAATTAAATTTTGTTAATAAGGTCATGAATATCATTTCTTTAAATATATAGCTATACAATTTTGGGGCATTTTCTTAATGGTTATGTTAGCCTCAGAGAAAACTTACTTTTGCTTGAGGATAATTCCTAGGTACTCTTAAATTAAGCTGTGAGTAGAGAATCTAATCTTCAGCACTCAAAAATTTACATGGTAAATCAGGAATGCACCACCCAATCATTTTTGTATTGTCATATTATGGATCCAAGAGAGAGAAAATAACAAGACTTCTTATTTTGAAAACAAAGAATTTTGCTAATGTTTCAGTGTTTCTTGGAGGTGGGAAAAAGGAATGCTAACAGTAATAAAGAGATGTGTGCATACATGTGGGTATGTGAATGTGCAAATTCATTTGGGCACTAAACAATCTCTAAATTTATTGTATGACTACATAATACCTGAGCTCCAGGGCATTCAACTTCACAAATATTTCAAAATTATGGTAGTTGGAAAAATGAGAATCAGTAGACTCACTTCTAGAATGTCATTTTAGTAATTATCTTGGATAGCATTCCAGGTAATATCCAAGTCAGCCTGGACTGATGATTTGCAAAGGAAATTGTTGACTTTTTAAAAGTCTGCCTTTGACTTGGGTTTTATTTTAAAGTGTTTTATACATTCAGGTATTCTAAATGAATAGTTTGCCTCTTAGAAACAAGTGAATTTTTAAAAATTCTTATTTTTATTAGCCTTTATGAGACATAAATATGATAAGGACAACCCACATTATCTGGGCTCCCATGTCAGAGTGTTTCCATGGAAAGCTAGTCTAAGCTGAAAGTAAGAGAGATTTATTTTTTGTGCACTTATCTAATATCAGACAAGAAAAATCCTTAGTTATGCAGGTACTCAGCAGTTTCAATGTCCCCCCAAAAGGAAAGAGATTAGAGATAAACAAGTTCCTTTCACAATGAGCCTAGAAGGAAAAGAAATAATAATGGTTATTCTCCACTTGTAAAAATACTAAAAGACATAGATATATTAGATGACGAGAAACAAGAGGATTTAGTAAAAATTTATTAGTACATTCAAACACTTCAAATATTAATTCGTGTTTATTCAAGGTGACCAGTCCCATATATAAAAGCCAAGGTCCTGTATTCAAAAAATACTTTCACTGAGCTGATTTTTTTTTTTTTTTTTTTTTGGCGGTACTGGGGGTTGAACCACCCAGGGTCTTGCGCTTGCATGCTCTGCAAGAGCTGGACCACTGAGCTACACCCTCAGCCCATTCTTTTACTATTTGAGACAGGGTCTTGCTAAATTACGCAGACTGCCTCTGGTCTTGAACTTGGGATCCTCCTGCCTCCACCTCCCGAGCCGCTGGGATTGCAGGTGTGTGCCACCGCACCCAGATACTAAACTGTGTTTTAATGTAACAAAAGTTGGCACCTTGTGAGATTTTGTTGCCTTTTATACTTTTTGTATAATTTGAGCTTATTTTCCACATGACTACTTAGAGTTGCAAACTTTTGAGAACTATGAAAGGCATTTTCTTTACAACTCAGTCCTAGAAACAAGCAAACTAAAAGACTTCTGAGGTATAAAATTATGAAACTGATTGTATTTTCCCACATTCAATTTGATTTTCAAGGGATCTTAAGTACTAAAATGAAGCTCAGCCTTCTATACTATTATGACTCACATATCTTTCTGTTCTAATAGATTTTTGTTTGTTGTTAATTTTTCTGTTTTTTTCCATTTTTGTGGGGTTTGGGATCAGACCCAGGTCCTGGTACATTTTACAAAAATGTTCTATCATTGAGCTACATCTCTAGCCTAGGTTTTTTGTTTTGATTTGCATTTTCTTGTTTATAATTAGTTTCTGTACCAAATTTATGTATGTGTGCATGTGGGAGAGGGTTGTGTATATAAGTAGATGGATTATGAATGTTTTGTGCCTAAACTTTTAACATATTTTAAGAAAAATTTCAACGTTGCCCTTATTCAGTCAATAAGTTCATCCATAGAAAATTAACCTCATTGGAGACAGACTAAATCATCAGTCAAAATGACCAGAGAATTAAATTAGGGAAGTATTGCGTGTCAAAACTGAAAAATGTACCAATGCTTCAAAATCAGCTCAAAAACAGTTATAATTTGATATACCAAGTCATTTAAAATTTTTCATCCAAATTATATTTTTGTAGTAAGCTCATGTGTGATAGGGCATATAATATTTTCCCATAGGCTGACACTTGGGAACATGTAATATCTGAGGTACCGTTTGATTTTTTTTTATAACAGAGGAAAATCTTTATAACTACCTTTCCATGTTTGATTTTAAAATGGTCAGTATTATTTTCACATAAAAATTTTGTGCATATTTTAATTCTTCCAAAATAGTACTTCTACTTTCCCTTCTAAAATACCACTTTTCTATAAAACTTTGAAAAGAGCACTTTATTTAAATACTATGCTGAACATGAGATCTTCATTTTAGGAAGTTGGAAGTGTCTAGAGCACCTTTAACATGATTGAAGGGCTGAGGAAATTGAAGGGCATTGGCATTATTTATTCTGCAGAGATAAATCAGAAAAGCCATTTATAAAGTGACATTCTCCTGCTTACCTGTTATTCATCTTTCCAGGTGTGGAATCAAGAAAGGACTATATTTGTTGTTAAGGAAGAGTTCACAAGTGGGGAAAATATTTTTGACAGTAAGATAGATCAAGTACTGACATAGGTTACCAAGGGTTGTTAGGTTGTTGTGAATTCTTAATCTTTAGGGAATCACTGCATTTCCATAGGCAGCTTTGTGATTGAATGATTTAGATAGTGGTGCTTGATAGTGAATCCCTAGATGAAAATTGTGGTGTTTTTATAATTTATAGTTCAGTGATTTTATTGAAGCAGACATAAGACAGCTAAAGAGACATTACTACTTCTTCCTAAATTAGGTATAGAGATAGAAAGCTTATAAACATTTCACTCATTGAGAACAGTAATATAACATCTTTTTTTTTTTTTAAAGACAAATTTATTTTCCTCTACCGGGCATGTTGTAAATGCATCTATTGAAGCATTTAATATATTGTATTTGGGGTTATACATTTCATTCTTTCACTAGATAGTAATTGTTTTTGACAGCTGAGACTACAGTGAAAATTATTTGCATTCTCAGAACCTAGCACAGTGCTGTACATGATATCTACAATGAAGATGTGGCAGGAGATGAAAGCAGAAAGGAAAAATGGAAGGCAGAAATTCTTTCTGGTTCTTGTTTTTAGAAGCTGGCCCTGTAATTTTGGCATGTAGTCTTTAGGTGGCAGAAATGTGCCATTGCCAAAAATTCCATTCTCATTCAATCTTTTAAAAAACGATACATCCTTTTCACTACTAACACATATTAATGGTTAAAATTAATGGAACACACTGTGTTATTTCCATACAACAAACAGTGTGTATTGCTCATTCAGTCATCTTATACACCTGTAGGAGCTTTCCTTTTTCCTTTCCTTCAGAACCTTTGACCTTTCTGGAGTCCTAGGAACAAGAGAAACAGTGAATAATCTGAAAAGCATCTTGTACAATAAATGTTTGTTGACTGTATAACTGAAATCTTAGGAAGTTGAAAGTAGATTTTTGCTAAACAGACACATTCCTTGACAATTTTTTCCCTCATATTCTTGCTTTTTAGATGCCAGAGGCACTATATCTCTTCAGAGTCCTAATTTCCAGTCAATGTAATGGAAGTATTCCAAGTTAGCTGAAAATATTCCGTTACTTTCAAGGTCTCTCTGCTCTAAAGTTTATGTGAATGTTGGTGGAGAGAAGGAAACATTTCTATTATAAAAAACTAACATTCATTGTCTATGAAACATTCTTATGTACTTTTTTTCTCATTTAAATTTGACTAAATAGGTAAATTTATATTTGAAAGATGAGGAAACTTAATTACCAAATATTTAAAGATTTTGTTCAGTGTCATAAGTGAAGTTAGGAAGTAACTAGTGATTTGTACTTAATTTGGAGTTACAACAGTTTGGAGAAAAACCAAAATATTGAGAATGGTAGAGCAGCAAGATGGAGGAACTCGATGTTGTAGGTTTCTGAGTTAATAGCTTTTGAAATGTCCTCGTCCCTTCTACTGAAATGTATCATATAATCAGAGCAATTTCCTTATCTGCCATTTGTTTGCTTGTGTTTATTATAAGGTTTCCTGTTGATCACATGTGAACATAACTACAACCTATAGGCTGCAAGTCTTATGATGCAATTCTTCATCCTAACTTGCATACAGCCAGGGACTTCTGTACTTGTTAGGAAAGATCCAGATGCCTCTAACGCTTTATACAACCACTTATTTACCCATTGTAGGCTAATATAATGACACAAAAGTCTGTGTAATTTGTTGTTAAAAATTTAACAACTTACTTTCTAAAATAAAATAAAGTATATTATTTATGTATACATATATTTATTATTCATTATAAATTTTACTGATACAAAAGATACATAGCACACAATTTATAAAGATATACAATCCTATTGTTTAGACACTTGATTCTCCCTTAATGCTTTGTGTTTTCTCAATTTTGTATGTGCATAGACAATGATTGTAACTAATGAATGCTTATATTTCTAACATGATTATTGGCTGATGTTTTCATTTGTGATAAGAATAAGATAAAACAAGCCAGGCACAGTGGCACATGTCTGTAATCCCAGTGGCTCAGGAGGAAGAGGCAGGAAGATTGCAAGTTTGAGACCAGAGGCAGTTTGCAAAACTTAGTGAGACCCTGTCTCAAAAAAAAAAAAAAAGTAAAAATAGAAAAAATGGGCTGAGGGTGCAGCTCAGTGGTCCATCACTTGCAAAGTATGCAAGAGGGAGGCCCTGGGTTCAACCCCCCAGTACTGCAAAATAAATAAATGAGTACATAAATAAAGTAAAAGAATAAGATAAACAAAGACACGTATTAGAATTCCATTCAATTTTTAGTGATATAACCAACTTCTTTGCTGTATTACAGTTTTCAAATAATGGTAGAATATGTCCTCATTCTTTTTGTGCTATTCATAATGTAATGAATGCTGCCACCATATACTTCACTAACTTTGTTCTAATATCACTTTCTCCATCAGTTTTGTAAGATTAGACAATTAATAAAATAATGAATGAAGCTTTGATTTGTAGCGTATGCCAGTTACTGTGGTGTCTATATTATTGCAATGACTGCCTTCAAATTACTGACTTAATGTCAAAGAATATGGAACGAGTATGAAGTATGTTTCTCCCATGTAGAAGTAAGAGACGTAAATAATTGCAAATGTGAACATACTTGTAAGCTTTGCTAAGATAATTAGAATGTAATGAGCTTTGAGTACTTTATACATCCATAGTTTATTGAATAGTATATTTGCAAAATTCTCCAAAATTTAGTAATCAGTTCTAGTGAGCTAGACCACCTCAATCAAGCACTTTACCAAATATCTCATCACAGAAATAATTGATTCATTTTCTTAGTTTAATATAGCACATTTGAGTAACAAAACCAATCAAACAAATAAAATTTTCCTGCTATCTGATTTTTTTTTTTTTTTTTTTGATACAGGATCTCACTATGCAGACCAGGTTAGTCTGGAACTCATTATATGGTCCTCCAACTTGAGATCCTCATACCTCAGCCTCTTGAGTGCTGGGATTAAAAGTATGTGCTACTACACTGGGCTCTGATGTATTTTTAAGCATATAATTAATTGACAATTTTTCTCTGCTTTAAGAATTAATGCCAATAGTATTTGGGGAACAAAGTCTAATTATTTTAAGCAGGTAATGAATGCCATATCCCCCAAATTATCTGATAGAATTAAATCTTATGATTTCTATTATAATGATGAGGAAACTCTCCTTCAAGGAAAGTATGCCCATCAAGACTTCTGATTTCGGCATTTCTTATTTTGAGGGTTAAAATTTGGCAAATTGTTTTTGTGTGATATTAGAATAAACTTAATTCTTACATGTTATCAAATCCTGAAATATCATATACTGAGTACCGATTTGGAATTATTAAACCTATGATACTTCAACTTTATGATGATGCAAGAATGATACTTATTTAGTAGAAACTGGAATGTGAGTTTTGAATTTTGCTGCAAGCTGCAGCTCCCAGTCAACCACACAATCACAAGGGTAAACATCTGATTTCTATTGTGTACTGAGTTCCTAAGCTATGATGTTCAATAGGTCAGGTGTATTAAATGCATTTTTGGCTTACAATATTTTTCAGATTTTTGATGATTTTATCAGGATATAATCCTATTGTAAGTTGAAAAGTACCTATAATTCATAATTTTTAAAAGGTCAATTAAGGCCTTTTGGTTAAATTTGATGAGTATATGAAGGTGAGTTTCCTTCTTTTCACCACAGATAAGTTTAGCAATTCAAGATTAATATAGCCTTGATTGTTCAAGTTTATTTAAATCCAGGAACAAAATTAAAGGGTTGCAAAATAATGTCAACATTTTCACAAAATTGTCTTAAAATTTGTCTTTTTCCAATTTATTATTAGAATTAGCATTTCATTATGTCCCTTCATTACTATTCCTGTAGAGAATTCCTGATATTTATAAAACATTCTTTATTGTGATTTTCTTCTTAAAGTCTTGATAATATGCCCTACAATGTTAAGAAAACAGAGAAAGGATCTTTCCTTCTTCATTTCATGTTAAATCAAAGATAATTTATTTCTTAATCTGAGCAACCAGATGGTATAGAACAAAAGATACACAAATTTGAAATTAGATAAACAATACCTAAGTTTGCTTGAAGCTCTTGAGAAACACATGAGAATTAAAGTGTTACTGAACTTGAGCTCTCTCTTATCTCAGTAAAGTCAAGAAACAGACATAGGCTTTTTCTTGTAACTCCAGAATAGGATCAAGTTAATAATTTTCTCAACCCATCTTAGTGATTTGTGTTTGCAGATACATTATAGCTGAACGCATGAGCAGCTACCTATATGGCTTGTTGAAATGGAGAAAAAAATCCTTTGGTTATACTGTCATAAATTTATTCCAGTTGCTGTAGACATAATATTGTTAATCTTGGACAATTTGAAATAAGTGCCTGAGCAATTCAAGAACAATCTTTTCTGTTACCTAATTATTCAGATAATTGTGAAAAGTGGGGCTATTATGCTGACCTCTGTATTTAAACTGAGCCTCTCATTTTTTGTACTTAAAACGAATTAACTTGAGAAATTATTTTTAGTATCAAGTGCATGTTTTTTCTACTTGTATCTTAAGTGTATAAAATAGTTTTCCCTTAAAAATATTTCTCTTTAGAATCCCTTGGTATTAAAATAATTGAATGGTGATTATATTTTCTCAGTAATAACTTATTCATACCTTGATTCAAGGGGCTGGGATTTAGGTCAGTTGGTAGAGCTCTGCACTGCAGTCTCTGAGGTCCCAAGCACCACAATTCAATTCCCAGCACCACAAAAATGGGAGAAGGGCCTGGCAATCCACTCCCAAGGCAATCCCGAAACAGTCAGCCATTGAAAACCCTATGAGGGTTGCTATGAGTCAGATACCGACTCCACGGCACCTAACAACAACAACAACAACCTTGATTCAAAAAACGTAAACATAAACTATGATTTAGAAGTTCTGTTTTTGAGTTCATATGCCACTTAATCATTGTAAGATAGGATGAGTTGTGATGGTGGGTTCTTTTAAAGAGAAGAACATTGATGATTTAAAAGGCTTATTGTTGTTGTTAAGTGCCATTGAGTTGGTATCCGACTCCTAGTGACCCTATATGCAACAGGTGAAACACTATTGTCAGTGCTTCTCTGCTGTTCATAGGGTTTTCAACAGCAGATTGATTTTTTTGGGGGAGTGGCTTGCCAGGTCCTTCTCCCTTAAAAAGGCTTGGATGCAGTAAAATTATTCCTTTAGATTATATTTTGATTGAAAGAATATACACCCTGGGCCTGCTTTCACTTGTCAAGCCTCTGTTACATTATGTGCATGAAATTCTTGATAATTTCCAAGACATTAAAAAAGCTTTATCATTATTGATTATTTGGTACTTGAAACAATAATATCTTGTATACTGGAGAATCATTTGCACATTCAGAAGAAAGAAGGCAGGCATTTTTAGGATTGAGTTCTGGAAAATATGTGTATATATATACGTATATATATGTATATATACATATATATGTATATATATGTACATATATACATATATATACATATACATATATATATACACACATATATATGCACACACACACACACACACACACACACACACACACACATATGTTGGTGCAAACTAAGCCAAAAGCAGACCCATGGTTTAAAAAACACTCCAAGTTACCAGAAAGCAATGAAATGATAAATTTTATTCCACACTTTAGTTAACACATAATAATCTACTTAAGTGTTCATCAGATTTCTAGTGCATACCTTTTCAGTAGAATATATGCACAAACACATTAGATTTACACAAAATTAAAACAAGTATTAATAGGTGTGAACTCAAAGGATGAAGATAACTTCCTTATAAAGTAATCAAAATATTATTTCAGTGTGCCTGGGTTATTTTGACTGTTTTGGGTTGCAAGGAAATGTGCCATTCTCAGTTGACCTCATTAATTTTAGGTCCTAACATAACAATGATTTGTGGTAAGGATCCATTTGCAGTAAGCAAGTGACACTGAATTTTTCACTGCAAATAAATTTCATGGAATACAATTACATAATCTGATTGGGACACAGAATGGAAACTTCATTCAGGATCTGGATTAGTGTTCTGCATAAATTCAGAGGCTGCCATTTACACTGCTGTGCCCTGAAGGGAGCTCACCATTCACACTGTAGGCTATGCAAACACCAACATCAGCTCCTGGTGTTATGCAAAGCATTGTCCTGTAAAACACACACAGGTCTTATAACCATAGCTGTTTTGTCTCCTCACAGTAGCAGCGGTCAATTTCTCCTCTTATAGTACAGCATAGCCATATTGATTAAAACATACATGTGCAATTAGACTTCCTGCCTTCATATTTTTGTATGTTTATTTATGTTTTAGTGCTAACTATACACTTATGGAGTGATTTTTATTAATTGCTAGGCAATATTTTAGACATTTTTACAAATATTAACTCATTTCACCCTCAGAACAGCAAAGCCAATATTCCAACATACACAGTCTGGCTCAGAGCCCATGCTGTCAACATTTTCTGAGCTCTGACACTGAGCATACCATAACTTCTGTGAAGTGCAAATAAAATGGCTAGCTTTGGCATATTTTTTGAAGAATGAATGAGTTACTTTCATGTTCAGCACCTCAAGCATTGCCTGGCACCTGGTATGTAGTAATTGTAAGCATTCCTACCCTATCATCTTTATTATAGTCCTGCATCAGACTGGTACCTTGTCCTATTGGCCATTCTAAACAACCTATTCTTGTTATTTTTCTTTCCCTTTAGATATGTTTTTGTTGTTGTTTTCATGTATATCTGTCTTTTTCAAAAACTAGGCTTTTCTTTAAGTCTTACATTCAAATTCCATGAGAAGATAATCATCTTGATTCCACTGGTGAATGTCAATCTATATAAGATTGGTTGATGGCTTTTGAGTCAGCTTTTGAGTAATTTATATAGATTACTGGCTTTTTAGTTAGATTCTCATCTCTGAGCCAATGGCTTGTGGCTAGGATGGCAGAATTATGAAACAGGTTTTCTTTCCCCTCCCTCCCTCCCTCCCACCCTCTCACCCTTCCTTCCTTTCCTTCTTTTCGTTCCTTTCCTGACTTCCCTTTCTTCCTTTCCCTCCCTCCCTCGCTCCCTCCCTCCCTCTCTTTCTTTCTTTCTTTTCTTTATCTTTCTTTCTCTGTCTCTTTCTTTTTCTTTCTTTCTCTTCTTTTCTTTTCTTTTCTTTTCTTTTCTTTTCTTTTCTTTTCTTTCTACTAGGGGTTATAACCCAGGCCCTTGTGTGTACTTTGAAAGTACTCTACCACTGAGATGTACCCCTAGCCCCTTTTTCATTTTTTATGTTGAGATGAGGTATTGTTATTTTATGCAGGCTGCCTCTGACCTCCAACTTGTGGTCCTCCTGCTCTGTCTCCATAGTCACTGGAGTTACAGGTGTGTACCACTGCTCATGTCTGAAACAGCATTTAATAAAACAGGAACAAATGCACAATAAAATCTCTTGCATTATTTAATATGAAGGCAAATTTTAGATCACATTTTTAACCATCCATAACTAATTTCATTATGAACATGCCTTATGCATCAACTTAACCAGTTGCGTAGTTTGCTTTGGAATTGGCCAGCACATGATCAATCAGTCAAACTCTTATCTACCTTACCATGTAATTTCCTTGTTGTAGCAGAGTGCTTAGGCCTGTTTGCAAAAGAACAAACCTGGTATTTTATATTAGATTCTTTTTCAATTTAATTTTTATATTTTATTTTTTATGTTTTTTGCTATACTGGGGTTGAACCCAGGGTCTCATGCTTGCATGCTTGGCAACTACTGTACCACTGAGCTGCATTTCAGCCTATTTTTTCTATTTTTGAGACAGAGTTTCCCTAAATTATGAAGACTGCCTCTGGTCTCAAATTTGCAATCCTCCTGCCTCTGCCTCCTGAGTGGCTGGGATTAACAGGTGTGCTTCACTGTGCCTGGCTATTTTTAAATTTCTAAATGAGTTTACTTACTGTTTGCATTAACTTTTATATGTTGTTTGTTTCCCAACGTAATATACAAATTTACAAGTAAATGTGAGCCATCTCTCAGAAAAAACTATGGTTTAGAGTTGAGACTGGGTGATAAAATGGGAGGTCAAATGGTTCCTAGGCATGGATTTGAAACTGGAAGGGAAAATCTCCTAAAGACAAGGACAAAGAGGATGAATACTTTCTGTCACATGTCTGTAGTCTAGAATGGAGATATATTAAAGCAGATTGAAGGCAGAAGCTAAATATTGTAATTTTAACAAAAGGATTGATTATCTGAGGCAGAGACCCAAATAATGTGGCCTTAATAAATGATGAAAAATGACTTTTTTTGTTACTATTTTCCTCATATCATAGAGAACATGACAGCCTTCACCTATCCCATAAGGATTTGAGTGTACTCATTTCCATTTTGTCACTTCTTTCCTTGAAATCTTGGGGGAGAAATTGAAGGCAACCCTGAACAAGTCACCAGAGCTGTCCCAGAGCATATCAGTCAGTAGACAGAGCTAATGAGAGTCATCATCTCCAAAAGGTCGCCATTAATGGAGGAATTTGTCTAGTACATGCAAGGTGCTTAAACATTTTTGGCATGAATGCTCAATGGAGGCAAAATAAACTGTCAGCACATTCAAGATATTCATAAAGAACTTCCCAGTGGTAGAGATGAGACTAGAAATCTAGGACTAGATAGGTAGTGGCAATCTGCAATTGAAATTTGACTTTGTATTGTTCATGTGACTTATTTTGAATTCAAAGTATGATTGAACTTGAGGAAAAAATTAAGTTATGTATTGATTTACAATAGAATATTTCTTGATTACAATGAGAAAATGTGTAATTCCACAAAAGGGAGAGATCACAAGTTGAAAGAGGGCATGGTTGTAAGTTACAAAAATAAATTCTGAAGCTGAGGACAATTGGTATATGTTTGTTGTTGTTGTCAGGTGCCGTTGAGTCAGTGTCCAACTCATGGTGACCCTCGTAGGGTTTTCAATGGCTGATTGTTTGGGGATTGGTTGAGGAGTGGATTGCCATGTCCTTCTCTTATTTTTGTTGTGCTGGGGATGAAACCTGTGTCCTCAGAGCATGTGGAGCAGTCTTCTACCAACTAAGCTAAATCTGACCCCATTGGTATGTGAGACAACTATTTATTTTCCATGATATGCCCCTTTGATTTATTTCCTTTAATATTGGATTGCCACAAAAATCAAATTATCAACCTCTTAAGCTTCCTGTTGATATTGTTTATTTATAACACATACAGAGTAAAAGATTAAATCACATATTTAAAGTTTTAAAACATCTAACTAGCCAGTTGTATGATCCTTGACAAAAATAGGGCACTGGCATCAACTGTCATGTCCTTGGAATGTCCCTTTTATTTCCCAAAGCTTGAGCCAAGCCAAAGAACAAGTGGGTCAGGACTGGATGTCTTGATAATGGTAGCTCCTCCCCAGTGCACTGGGAAGTAAACACACTGGCAATATCTGTAGAGGGAACCTGCACACACACTAAATCACCTATTCCTTGGAATACTAGTCTTATAAGGATATAGCAAGATAATAAGCTAATGATGTCACTGTTTACATAGCCCAACCTATAAAACCCCTCGCTGCCTTGAGCAGTGGTGTGTGCCATTGTTGCACCCTCACAGCACTGCTGCAGAGAGGAGAAACTCTCCTTGAGGACTTTCCAGGAATCCACTGGGGAGAGGATGAGCATTATGGGCAAAGAACCATGAAGGGCATAAGTGCTACCTGGTTAGCTCAAGGCCAGTGGGCTTCAGCAGTGCTGTGGACAGGATAAGCACTTCTCCAGTTTTTTTGCAGAGAAGCACTGTGGAGAGGATAAGTGTTATTATTCTCTAGTGCAGCTGTCACTCTGGTCCTTTCACTTTCCCAGCAACAATACTGCTCTCCTACTTCTACTCCTTGTGGACCCTTCCTGTCAGTCAGTTTACCTTCCTTTTTAGTAAATTTCAAAAAACGTTATATCTTGCATATCACCTCTGGGTATTTTCTTTGATCTCCTGAAAACCCACCCCACTACCCTAGAGCAGCAAGGATGTGAGTGCTATAGTAGTTTGAAAAAAAGTTAAAATAAATACAAACTTTTATACCAGCGGAATTATGATCCCTTTATTTTACACATATTATACAAAGACACCATGTGGTAAGGAAAAAGAAAAGTATACTTGAATTTTTATTATCTTTCTGCATTTTTCTCTAACTGGTGACATAAATGTACCTCCTTCCCTCCACCGATAACTATGCCCAAAGATAACAGGGTAAGCCTATGAATCAACTCGTAAGAAATAGGAACAGAGATATATGAAGTCACCTCACAAATGCTGAATTAATTCCACAATAAGAATTCAAGTATAATAAAATTATGAGTACTTCTATTTCTGGTATAATCTATGCTTCATTTTCATTGTTTCACTTAATCACTTAAGATGTTCAGGAATTACTCACCCATAGCCAACTCCTAAGGTTTTTTTAATGTAATTAAAGCCAAGACCATTAGGGTTAAGAACATTTAGATGTCAATGATAATGTAGCCATAACAATTTTCCAAACATGACATAACTCAGAGTCATACTTCTATCATGTGAAACACATTGTGGAAAGCATATGTTTTTACCTCTCCCAATAACCTAAAGTCTGCAGCTGTACCACCACTGTGTCTGATCTTGTTAGATCCTGGAAGCTAAGTGGGATCAGGCCTGATTAGTACTTGAATAGGAGACTTCGTGGGAATACTGAGTGCTGTAGGCTTGGGAGAAGGACCCAACACCCACTCCAGAAACAATTAGCCAGTGAAAATCCCATGAATAGCAGAGAAGCACTGACAATAATGATGGGTATGGCACAACGTTCAGTAGTATTTCATCTGTTGTATAGACTTTAGAACACCTAACAACAGCAATGACCTAAGGGACATAGCTTTACAATAAGTCCAATGGCATCTTGGAAGGAAAGCACTAGTTCAGGGTAAGCTTTTAAGAAAACCCAGTTAAGTTGTAATCAGAATCTCTAAAGGTAGGACCAAGGCATCAAGAATTTTGAATTTCTCTTGGTGACTCCACTGTTGAGCAAAATACTTGTTCAGCTAGGAAATAGGTTGATCTGAGCCACCTTTGAAGGTGCATTTTACTTCTTGGTTTATCTATACTTCCACAGTCTGCCAATTCTACTTCTGATTTGAATAGATTATTTTTTAGATATACAGAGAGTGCCAAAAATATACACATACCTTGGGATGAAAACTTTCCATTTTGCTGTTTTAAGAATGTGTCAAATGCTTGTTCTGATATGCTAGAAAAATATAATCTAGAACATCATACTATACATTGCTACCATAATACAATTCAACTTCAAAAATAATACATAGATAACATCTCTTAAATATATAAAACATTTTTGGTACTCCTGGTAGAAATAGGAATTCATGTTGTGGAATTAGTTCAGAATTTGTGAGATGACTTCATATATCTCTGTTCTGATTTATTATGAGTTGATGTATATATAGGCTTTCCCTATTGTTTTTGGGCAGAGTTGTGTCAAAAAAAAGGGTGCATCAATGTCACCAGTTAGAGAAAAATGCAGAAAGATAATAAAAAGTTCAACTACACAGACATTATCTTTAATTGACTAATATTAAATAGGAGGCTGAGATTTAGTTTAGTTGGTGGAGTGCTGCTCAGCACTTTCTGAGGACCCGGGTTCAATCCCCAATACTGCAAAAGTGGGAGAAGGATGTGACTGTCCTCTCCTGAAACAATCCTGAAATAATCAACCATTAAAAAGCCTGTAAAGCTTGCTATGAGTCAGGGAAAAAAGGGGCTATAGTTTAGCTCAATTGATAGAGTGCTGCTCTTCACTCTCTAAGGACTTGGGTTTGATCCCCAGCATGGCAAAACAGGAGTTGGACTTGGCAATCCAATCCTGAAACAATCAGACATTCAAAACCCTATAAGGGTCACTGTGAGTTGGACACGACTCTCCAGGACCTAACAACAACAAACAATATTAAAATGGTACCTAGGACAAAATAGGTTCTCATCAAATTTTAATTCCTTTGTCTTGTAGCAATGGAATTGGTCGAATAGATTTCAGAAGGATAGAAATTTGCCTGGTACTTGTCTCAGAAGAACCCTTTAGGAAGCTATGAATTACACTTGACATTTGCAGTTACACAGGAAATATTAGAGTTTTCTAGAACCTTCAAAAATGGGCTGATTTGTAAAAACAAGATGGGAAACTTGGATCCAATTATTTGTGGCCTCTTTAACCATCTTGGAAGATATAATCTGTGTGTGGAAACCGCTTTGACTTTTTGGTAGGTGGCAGTAAAAATACTATCTTGCACTGTAGAAGGGAAACTATGATATATTTTCTCACTCATGAGAGACTATATACCCTTTCTTTTTCTTGTATCTTTTAGGAGTTTTTTAGATAATGTAGTCTAATGGAAATTTTATTAATAATTTATAGAATTAGGTGGGAAAAGGTATAATGTTGATTTACTTGAAAATGTTCTGAAGTTTATGGAAAATAATACACATAACTCATATAATTCAAAAGCTATTTAAACTTTGATTTCTAAAACTTTTGTCATAGGGGCATTTTAATTTTTCTGTTTAATAGACTTTATAGCTTATCTCCAAGTAAATTTGGCTTTAAGGCCCTTCATACTGCAGCTTTAGAAGTATCCTTTTATGTGCATTGACTTTGATGTTTAATTATTACAAAACAGTCATAGTACAATTAAAATGTGTTGATTTTTTTTAATTGTTTATCTGTGAATTTCATTGCATTTCATTTAGTTCAATTTTCCTATATCAAATATTTAGTTGCACTGTGTGCTATTTATGACTGTCTCTTTATGGGAGATATATTTTATCACCTAATTGGAAAAGGTTTATGTTGCCTTTAAATAACTTTTATAATTCCTAATTTATTTAAATATATGAGGAATGTGGGACTTATGCCATTTATGATTATTTTAATGCTACAAATTAATGAACAATTCATTTCACCTTAGATTCAATAATATTTTATTTAATTGAAAAATCTAGAGCTATGCTAACTTCAAGCAAAACCTGATCTAGTGTCTAGTAGTATTACCACATTTAAAGTTTCTGTTTGATACTCTGCCTTTCTTGGATTCTCATTAATTGTAAGATTGACTCTCTTTGTGGTTCCAAGGTGCCTACCAGCTATTCCTAGGCTACCTGCTTCTTTAAACATATTTATCAGTATTCTGTACAATGTCTTAACAATTCACCATGAATGTTGAATATGTCACATATTTGAATAAAGCCAATCACCATGCATCTAGAAATCAATATACTGATTAACTCTGTCTAGGTTGAGAGCTATATCTCTCATTTCATCATTGGAGTTGATTCTCTTAGAAAATCTCCCTATATTAGGATCTATTACTAAATAATAAAATATCTTAAAACTTAGTGGCCCGAAACAACCATATTTATTATTTCATAGTTTCTGTAGGCTGGGATATGTGGATGTCTTAGCTGTGTCTTTTCTCAGGTTCTTTAACAAGCTGCAAACAGGTGATGGCTGGTACCATAGTCATCTCAAAGCTCAACTGTAAAAAAAATCTGTTTTCAAGCTTATTCCCATGGTTGTTGGCAGAAGTCAATTCCTTATAGATTATTGGAATGAAGAACCCAGATGCTTGCTAGCTATTGGCTAAAGTCCTTTCTCAGTTTCTGACCACATGAAGCCCTGAAATGTGGCACTTTGTTTAATTAAAGTTGCTAGTGAAGAAAACAATAGAGAAAGAATGCCAGCAATACAAAATTCATAGCATCTTACTAATCAGATCACAGGAATTTCATTCATCACCTTTATTGTATTCTATTTATTAAAAGCAAGTCACTAGATTCAGTCCACATGCAAAAATTACACAAGTGCTTGCATCTCAAGAGGCAATCGTATCAGAAGCCTGTCTACCACACTGTCTCAGTTCCCTTTGGCTGACTAGACTTTCACTTTTTTATATAACTGACAAATCATATTTGAAAATATGATGTCTGAGCATAGATTCACTTTATGCTTTTGGAGCATAATATCAGTGATACGATAACTTATAGGTTGAAATATGTTTTCCCTTTCTATCAAGCATTGTACTAATTAAGTAGAAATCAACTGGAGCAGGAAGAAAAGGAGTAATTAAAATTTTGAAGGCAGTTGGCTTAGTAAATGAATTTTATTTTATTCAGTTGTGCTATAAATTTTAAATTGCTAATTATAGATACATGAGGGTCTTAAACTAATCCCAGGCAAAGATCTAAAGACCTGGACATTTTTCTTTTAATCAGTTTAGGGCATCCAAATTTTAGCAGAATAAATGATTGATTTATGAAAGAAAAAATAGCCTTGGCATCTATTGTTCACTTGCCATTGTTAGCAACATAGAGAAAAGAATATTTCTTCCTCATTTATAGATAGTTGAAGTTTATAGGCTGCATCTCCAATATAGAGGTGTGGTAAAATATTTGAGTCTATAAGCTCACAACCCAGATCAAAAGAAAGTATTTTAGTGACTTTTTATACAAAAAATATGAAACCATATGCTAATGTTAGTTGCCTGATTTCTCATGCTGACTACTTTTGTTGCAATTGCTTTTGGAGGTGGAGGGGTAGCATTTAGTTACATAAACCACTCAAATAAAAAAAAAGTCAGCATCATGGGAAAGTTTAGAAACACTCTCTTCAGAGCTTAAAAATGGCTTCCTAGACTTATATTATGTCTCAGTGGATGAAGCAGTTGATCTGAAAGTTGTCAGATCTAATCCTAGCTTTCACTTTGATTTCCACTGTGCCTTGAATAAATTATATAGTCACTATGCATATACACATTCTCATTTATAAAAGGAAGATACTAAAGCATCAATCCTTCTTACCTTGGCTTATAGAACACTTCAATATCAAGTATAAGAATGTTCCAAGTGAATTATTACTCCATTTTCTCTGATGCATTATTGAAACTTACAAGAGGATTTTTTTCTAGTTTAAGTTCTATCTGGGTTTGATAAATTTAGATTAAAATTTTATGTTGTTGTTAGATGCTGTTGAGTCGGTCTGACTCACAGCGACCCTAAGTACAACTGATGAAATAATTCCTGTCACTGTGCAGTGCCTAGCAGTACTGTCAGTGCCTCTCTGATAGTCATAAGGTTTTCAATGGCTGATTGTTTTGGAAGTGGGCTGCTGGGTCCTTCTCCTAAGCCTAGAGCACCCTGTACTCCCAGGCAGTTTACCATCCAAGTACTAACCATGCCTGACCCTGCTTAGCTTCTGAGATCTGGTAAGATCGAACACCAGGGTTGTATGATTGTAGATAAGAATGTTTAATATCTTAATTGCTAGTTATGTTAATAATATTTAGTCAACATCGAGTTTTGCATAAAGCAATGTTTTTCAAATTCCTTATATTGGCTTTTAGATTCCTATGATGAAAGAAAAAAATGTCTAAGAAGAAAGGCAGTTCAGACCAAAGTATTTTGCATTTATGAGAGGGTTAGAAACAACTGTCATGAAATGGGAAGTTTTTAACAGGTAGGGTGATGAAGGTAGGCTTCAGAATGTATTTAATGTGTGACTTGAAGGAGAGGAAGGATTTTAAATTATAGTGATGATGATGGATCAGATCTTTTACTTCAGAGGGAAAAATGGTAGAAATGTGTCTGGGAGAAATGTTTAAGCAATGTGAAAGCAAATGGCTCAGTGTGACTTGACTTGAATAGACAATGCATATAGCAAAGGATTCAAATTTGAAGTTATGAAAGTGACTTGGAGTCAGACTCTGGAGAGACTTGAAGCCCAGCTGAAGGGGTTTGTATGTTATTTTTAAGGATAGTTATTAAGGATTCTCAATGACAGGATTGAGAGGAGACAAGCAGAGTTAGGAAGCTAATGTAATAGTCTAAAAGTGGCTTACCACATCAAGCATGGCTTTCCTTACAAGCAGCTGCTCAGTAAAAAACTGAATGAGTAGGCTTGAAAATAACTTCCAGCTTTAAGTAGCTGACATCACTTTAAATTATTTTCTCATTAAGTCTCTTTGTAGTGGGTCATGTCTAGCTTTCAAACTAGATTTTTTTTTTTCCTTTTGGTAGAACTCACTGATTTTAAAAGAAAATACAATGTTGTGGGTTTTTGTTTCTCTGTATCTTCCTTGTTCTGAGTATGAGTTTTTTTTTCACGCAAGAACTTTTGTTCTTATAGGCCAAAGTAGATTTTTCTTTTCTTCATTTTTTTCCCATCAAGGAGTGGATTTATAATTGTGTTTGTTGCATCTTGTCTGTTTCCATGGGAATGGATGCAACACAGCATATTTAGCACAATGGACTTGATTCAGGAAAAAACATTTGTAAGTGCCTGACATGTGGGGCTGTATAAGGCTACGGGTGTTGTTGGTTCTGCCTTGTCAGCTTTTTGTGACAGTCAGAAAGGAATTAAAATGAAAAAGAATGTGACAACCCTGAGTAGGTGGCTTCTCTGCCTCCAAAACTTGGTTTGTTCTAGAGGATGTTTAGTAGGTTTTGTGTGATATTAGCTGTAACCAGTTCAGAATATCTTTAACTATTCCCTGTTTCAGATGTGTGAAATAGAAGTGAGGAATTCTTAACACAAAGAGCATGTGACAGTCTTTCTTTTAAGAAATGATTTTCCTTAAATTCTTTTAGAAACAAATGTAAAAGTTGCAGAAAGTCAAAGTTGGCCTGTACACCAAGAATAACATTCTCCCACATGAGCACCGCTAGTTTGGATGCCTTGTGGTATGGTAAACTTACATGTTCAAATTTTGGACAAGAATATGGATTTCCATGCTTTTTATATTTAGTTCAAAGAATTATTCTTAAAAATATCTTTAAGCCATCTTTAATTCTAGATTTTAAAAAAATGAATAAAGATTATTTAAGGACAAGTGAAATCTCATTATGAAATGAACAATTCTGTCATTTGTTACCAACTGCACTGTGGACATATATCTGTGAGATACTGCTCTTCATATGTGATTTATGTGAGATTGTATCTATTTTCAGACATTTCTGAAGGTTCTCAAAGATTATTCCAAATGTAAAACCTGCTTCAGAGATAGGTAAGGGTAGTAGACTGTATTCTTTTGACAAATATTCACATACTCTTTCCCACTTGTAAAGACATTCTTCTTCCCAAGTATACTTAATTTGCCATGTAACATGTTTTGGCCAATGCCAGTGTAACCAAAAAAGTGATAATCTGTGCCTTATCCAAGCACTCACTTTAAGTATGACTAACCTGTCTACAAGAGGGTGTGTATCAGTCAGGATTCCAAAGGAAAGCAGAGCCATGAGTTTTGTAGAATGAGGGATTTAAGAATTCAAGTTTGAATAAATGTGGAAGAAGATAAAGAACTGTAGGTCTGGAAGGAGATTAGAGGATCAGAGAAGTCATTAGTCAATCTGAGAAGTCACAGAGGGAAAGCTTGCAGGGTGGTCTTTTGCCATGTGCACCCAAACATCTGGTGGTGATCACAAGGCTGCTCTTGGTCAGCAGGGTAGCATTTAGGAGGGATAATTAAGTGCAGAGCAAACAAGAGCAAGAACAAACTAGAGTGCACTTCCCAATCTGCTCATCATGGCATTTTACTTTCAAAACGTTCAGAGAGGAACAGCCACTGCTTCACTTCTGCCAACTCCTCACCAGTTTTTACACGGAGCTTTAGAAGAAAGGGAATTCTGGGGAAGAGTTCCCAACTTAACAAAATACATAGCCCACACTGCCCCACCAACACGGGCCATGTTGCAATATTCCTTCAGTCTTGATCAATGAAGAGTAAATGGAGTGAATCCACAGTTGGAGCAGAGCCTCAGCCAATCATTAGCTCTTATATGAACAAGAAGTAAAGATTTGATGTAGGAAGCCATTGAGATGTTGAGGTTGTTATTGAAGCACACTTGACTAACAGTGAAATTGATTCTGGAAGAAAGGGGCTGCCTAATCCAAAAGACAAAACTATCTATTATTTCTTTAGTTGTTGGCTAGGAAGAAAATAGGAGTCTGCAAAAAGAATGACCTGTGTTTTCAATGTTTGAAGCATTTTGTATAAAGCCATAATGGATAAGTTGGAAGAGACATAATGACATAATAAATTGAGGCTTGTGGTGAAAGCATCTTATAAAAGAATGTTACTAGTGTAAGCTGGTTGTTATCAGCTGAATTTATTAAGTTTCTATGAGAAAGACATGAACTCATAAAAGAATTTATCTTTTTAAAAGAAAAGATGAGGAACAAAACAGAAAACTTTCAAGACTTGCAGGTTAGGAAATAGAACATATTTTTTCTCTTATATTTAAAAGAAAATAATACATTGGGCAAACCACAAAATCTGATTGCTATTGAGATAAGACAGCTTTGGAAGGGGAAAACATGGTGTGTATGTGTTTACTCTTCTGGCTATTTTGATTAATGTGATTCTCAGAAATAATTTTTTGAGTTAGATAAAATTGCTTAGGAAAAGAGAATAGTCCCAAAGAAGCCTAAATAAATTAGCCATAATTCAGTTGAGAGAGGCATATTTCATAAAGAATTATGATTGTAGCTATTAGTACATTGACCTTGGTAGAATCAGACAGATAATAAGCAACATAGTTTTTGAGAATCTAAATGGCCAAAAGCAGCATCAGCCTTGAGTAAGACCTGTTTGTGACTGTGTTAAATAGCTTTTCACAATCATGATAAAACTTTTCAAGTTCATGGCCATTTATTAGGAAGACCAAACAATTCTAAATATAGATGCACCTACTAACAACACCAGGCTGAGGTTTAGCTGTATTGGTAAAGTGCTACTCTGCAGCCTCTGAGGACCCGATTTCAATCCCTAGTACCAGGAAACAGGGAGAAGGACATGTCAATCAACTCCCGAAGTAGTCCTAAAGGAGCCATTGAAAACTCTGAGGGTTGCTATGAGTTGGACACAACTCTATGGCACTTAACAACAACAAAAACAGAGCTACAAAATACACCAAGCAAAGCCAGACAGAAATAAGGGAAAACAGAGAAAACCTTGCCAACATAGTTGGATAATTAACCTTCTTTAAGCAACTGATTTGAACAAGTAAACCCAAAATCCATATTCATAGAAGTTTGAACAGACTTGTCAACTGAACTAACCAAACTGACTTTTAACAAAGGCTATCAAAAATTACTTGCTTTTTAGAACATAGGAAACATTCATCAAGATAAAACATATGCACATGATAATCTAACTGAATAAATCTCAAGATATTGACATCTTATACTTTCTTTTTTAACCAGGATGGAACAAATTAGAGATCAAAACTTTAAATTTGTAGAAAATCTCCAAATATTAGAAAATAAAATATACTTCTAAGAAATCCATTTGTCAAAGCATACGTCACCAGGAATATTATGATATAAAATCACTTCAACCATAA